>CAUYQV010110501.1:0-14695 GCA_963574575.1 Galagoides demidoff
TATTATTTTTTGTAATACAAAATTTTCTTTTACCAAGTTTTGTAAAATTTTGGTATCAAATCAAAAATTATTATTTACAAAATAAACAAAAAAAAAAAAAAAAAAAAAAAAGACTATGAGAAGGAGAAAGATTAATTGATCAGTGCTGACCCAGATCTGACACAGATGATAGAATTAGTGGGAATGGATATTAAAACAGTATTTTAAGCTGTGTTGCACGTGTTCCCCAAACGAGAGTAGAGAAAGGTGACGAGGTGAAGTAGTAGCAATATGGAAGATATAAAGAGACCAAAATTGAATTTCTAGAGAAGAAAGCCCCAAAATCTAAGATAAAAACTACACTGGATGGCAGACTAGACTTAATGGCAGATTAGACGTTGCAGAAGTAAAGATTAGTGAATGTGAAGACACAGCAATAGAAACTAATAAAAATGAAACAGACAAGACACGTGGCTCTATTCCAAGTCCATGATTCCAAAAATGTGTCTGAAAGTTAAATGAGCCCACTTGTCCTGAGCTGAGACAAAATTCATTGTATCACTGAAGATCAATTCAATACTATAAAAGTGCTTATTTTTCTGTTAATAAAGTTAAATGAGTTTATAGATGTCTCATTTTACAACCGTTCTATTAATGAATACAACCTTTAGACCTTTATGTCGTCAAGTATGTGTGAGAGTTCACCTGCTAGAGAGACTGGGGGACGACATTAGAGGCAGAGGAAACAGCAACTGTAGGAATTCACGGAAGCATGAAAAAACAATAAATGTGGGTATCACCAACATATAACTTATGTGAAGATTAATGAGATGAGCAAATGGGGTAGGAATTTAAAATCAGGCCCAGATAACAAAGCGCCCCATATAATATGGCAAGGATTTTGAATTTTATCCTAAAGCACTAGGAAGCCATCAGAAATTTCTAAGCTTGGGAATGGCATGGTTAGAATTAACTTTCAGAGAGATGGCTTTGGAAGCTGTGCGGAGAGCCCTGAAGGACACTGGTGACTTCAGGCAGGGACACCAGTCAAAAGTTCAGAGAGGTAGGATGACGAAATGAAGAAGTGGGGGTGCAGATTAAAGAGGGATTTAGGAAGAAGGAAGACAAACAGAATCTGGGAATTGGCTGGAGGTGCCCATGTGACATGAAGGTGAGGAAGGAGGGATGGGGCATTCCAAGGTTCGAGCATGTATGACTACAGAGGCAGGGGAGAGATAAGCAGGATTCTGTATGTGCTGAAGTTTGTTTGGGCTGTTTAAACAGGGATAGCATATATATATATTTCAAGTGCGGAAGCAGGAAACTAAGGCTTCTACTCTTCTATAGCAGAATCTCTTCAAAGAAATCAAAGAGGATGACAATGCTCAGCTCTTGCGAAGTACACAGAGTAAGATGGGAAGGGAAGAAGCCTGCCTTAGGCTGTTGTGTGCTGCTAGAGCAGACCACCACAGAGTGGGCAATTTGTAATCAGTAGAAATTTACTGGCTCATGGTTCTGGAGGTTGGGAAGTCTCAGATCAAGCCCTGGCAATCTTTTTGCTGTGTTACTCTATAAAGCAAAATAAGAGAGTGCCCAGGAGGAAAACAAAAGGGGATGAACTCATCCTTGGATACGGTTTCCACTCCCAAGATAACAAACCCACTTCTGCAGCTAACAGCACCAACCCATTCACCAAGGCGGAGCCTTCAAGGGTCTAATATCCTCTCATTAGGCCCCACCTTCCAATGTTGCTGCCTTGGGGATTGTTCCCAAAATACACTGCCTTGGGGAACACAAACCGTACAGAATTCTGCACTGCGCCATCTAACGGGCTGATAGAGGGACAGATACAATGATGGAGACTGAGGAGCAATAATCAGGCTGGTGAGAAACCAGGTCTGGGTGGTGTCAAGAAAAACTAAGAGCAAGATCAAATGCAACAGAAAACTGGTCTTAACAAGGGAGAAAAACTCGCAGGGAGCATTCCAATTCAAAGACTACAAGCGGTGCCTTTTCCATGAGTAAGAGCAGGGGTGTTGAGATGTTAAAACCAGATTCTTTTGAGATACAAGGTAAAGAACTTGACATTGCTAACATAGATTAGTCTTTAAATCCACAGTTCTCAACCTGTGGGTCACAACCTCTTTGGGGGTCGAATGACCTGTGCACAGGGGTCGCCTAAGACCATCCTGCATATCAGATATTTACATTATGACTCATAACAGTAGCAAAATTATGGTTATGAAGTAGCAACGAAAATAATTTTATGGTTGGGGGTCACCATCACTTGAGGAACTATACTGAAGGGTCACAGCATTAGGAAGGTTGAGAACCACTGCTTTAAATAGCAGGAACCCTAGTCAACAGAGTATGTTAATTTAATTGTGATTCTAACAAATCATGAGGTAGCACTGACAGGCATTATATGAGACAATTTAGATATACTTTCTCCTCTAATTCTTGACACTTTAGATGACTTCGAAACAATCTCTCACTATTTCCAAATTTCCACCATATTGCTAGTCTTCTGACCAAAATACCCAACTTGGCTATTTGTAAGAATAAGGCCAGGTGAGGTAGCTCACACCTGGAATCCTAGCACTCTGGGAGGCTGAGGCGGGAGGATCACTTAAGCTCAGGAGTTTGAGACTAGCCTGAACAAGAGTGAGACCCTGTTTCTACCTGAAATAGAAAAAAAAAAAATTAGGAAGGCACTGTGGAGGGTGCCAACTACTCAGAAGGCTAAGGCAGGAAGATCGCTTGAACCCAGGAGTTTGAGGTTGCTGTGAGCTAGGCTACGGGCATGGCACTCTAGCCTGGGCAACAGAGTAGGACTCCATCCCATCTACTGAAGTTCTGGGGATATAAAAACTCAGTATCCTTTACAACTCTTGAAATCATTTTTGAATTTGAGTTTATTATGTGCATGACTTGTATTCACCAACAGAAAAGACTTTTTTTTTTTTTTACATTATCCAGTTCTGCTCAAGTTTGGAAGTTCATTAGAAAAGCAAAATATGCAGGTAAAAATTTAAATTATAGCTTTAAACTTCAAATGAGTGCCACTACATTTATAATAGCACTGTATGAGTACAGTAAAAAAGAGTTTGCTATGAGCTAGTGTTGTGAAGGAAATATTTATGCAGCTGGTAGAAGTTAAATAAGGGTTTGAAAATTCTGACGGGCAAAGACAAGGCTTTCCAGGAGGTGGAAATGCCTGAGCACAGGAAGAGTGGCTCAGGTCCCCAGAGCCAGGAGTTCATGGCCAATGATTTATTGAGCAAAAGCTTCAACTCTACTGTTCTTTGCCCCCAATTCAGCCCATTTCCAGCGTGTATTTTTTCTCCCCTTATCCCAGTATCTCATGTCCACACTCTGTTATCCTGCCCTACTTCAGCCATGACAACCTCCTCATTACCCGCCTCAGCACTATTAGCACATCTGTGGATCCTCCGTTTTATTGCTGAAGTCGCCTGGGGTTTCCTGGCACCCTGCACATTAGGACACACAGTTTTTCCAATGTGTCAAAGACTCAGACCAGACCATGCTCCTGTGTTTTCCTTTCTCCACCCTAACTCACAGCTGTTTTTCCTATGCAAATTTACTCTAAAACACTCCCCAACCTCCACACACACACAGGCGTGCACCCCATGGCAAACTATAGGTTTTCCCTCCTCCAGACGTCAATGAACTCAAGGTCACTCTTGGTGCTCAAGCCTGTAAGTCATAATTTAATGCTTGGAAACCATTAATCCTGTACAGAAAGATCAGAGTTTACTGCCAATGAGTTGCTCAAGTCCTGACACAGTCTGTTTCTATATTAATTTTTATTTAAGTTTTCTATAAAAATGTTTGTAACAGAATATATATATTCTCTCTCTCTCTCTCTCAAAGAAGGTGAGGAATGGGAGTTGAAGAATGGGAGTTGAAGAATGACAGTTCCTTGAAGACAGACCACATGCTTATTTAACTCAGGTGGAACAATATGCAAGGGCATATGAGGACTTAAGAAACAATCCCCCCCAAAATAGATTAGAATGGTTTTCAAGCTATCCTTTGACACCAGAGTCTCAACAAATGAAATATTAAAACTAAGGCTTTGGGAGCCAAAATTTTCGTCTGCAACTTAGATATTAGGTCTATATATCTTAGAAATTTAATAGTACCTTTTGCAAAATTTATTTGGTAATTACCCTGACTGAAAACTCTAGCTAAAATACTGTGGTTTTGGCTTAGAATACTCTGTGGTTGTACCCAAAGCTGGGAAACATACATTACTACTTTCAAAAAGTCTCTGTTCTCTCAATTTCCCTTTGGTTAGACGTGGATTGTTTGCTCACTGATAGAGATGACTACCTGCCGCAGGTACACAACCTAGGGACAACCACGAGCCCAAATCTAAATTGTTTCATTTCTAGTAAGCACCAGACTAGTACTGCTCACTTAATAAACAGGAAGTGCCTGTGTATCTTAAGCACTACGGGGAACGCAGCCTGCACACAGAGAGATAAAACATTACTAGTAAGTACCAGATCCTCAGAGTTCACACCTTGAGATGTAAACAGCAAACAGTAACACAGGCTTAAGAGTCCAGAAGCCCACAAAGCAATAGAGGAACACTAAGGAAAGTAGGGAAAAATCTGAGGAGGTGCCAAAAGATATGTAAGAAAGTGATGTATTAAACTAGATCCCAAAGGGGGAAGAAAAGAAGGGAAGAGATACTGAACAAAGATTATTTGTCAGACACAAGTGACATATCTCACTGCTGCCACCATTTTCGAGGTGGTGAGACCGAGGCAAGACAACTAAAGTCACTTGCTAGAATGCCACACAGCCAACTTCAGATCAATTTGTATGTTCTATCCGATGTACAAGCTTCTGAAGACAAGGACGCATTTTTCAGGTGGAAAAGAGAAAGAATCCATACGCTACAGTTTAAGTTTCCTAAAGTACTTCTTATGAAATTTTTACTTATAATGAATTGACATTTAAAAATGGTTGCAGCTGCAATTTTCTTCTATCTACCATCAAAGGCTTTTAAAACCCAGTTCATTGAAAAACACCGGGGGTCCAAGGTCATTGTAGAGAATTGTGAAACTTTCAAAAGCACATGCGAAGTGTTGTGTTTAAATGCATTTTTGGAGGAAAAAGTCAAAAGCTTTTATGAGTCCTAAAGGGGATCTATAAACCTCTCCCGCTCCCCCCACCTCGGCCCCCAAAGACTAAAACCACAAACATCTATAGGCGGTTTTGCTAGGCTTTTTAATGTTTGCCAAAAGGAAAAACAACCTATGTAAAATTCAGTGTCACAGATAAGGAAATACATTTCATACATAAAAGGGAAGAAGATTCATCAAGTCTATCAATAATGTAACACCTTGACAATGAGACACCCAGACGAACCTTTCCCATGTTTCTAAAAGCTACTCAGGATGTTAACAGTGAAAGGACCATTTAGAAAGTTAATTTCCTTTTCATCATGCTTGTTAAGTGTTTACTTTAATTCACATCCTGTGTGACCCTATGGGAAAATTTTTAACTAATACTGGGGAAAATCCCATAGGGTTACACAGGATGTGAACGGGGCCTGCACTGAGCTACCTTCGGCTTGACAAATAAAATTAGATAGGTGAGTTTCACTTTCTGTTTGTCATAAGTTCCACTTTCTGGTTCCCAAAGTTGGAGGTTTCAGTGTGTCTGCATTCCTGAACTGGCAAGGCAAGAGAACCCCAACGTCCTCGCTCGCTTTCCAAGGAAGGATTTCTCTGTGTTGCACTGCAGAATTCCTTCAGCAGAAAAGGCAACTCTGCGGTGCCAGTCAAGGCCAGCCGGCTGGAGCGCTCCCCGGGGCTCCTCCGTACCTGCACTCACAGCTCAGCTGCCGTTTTCCATTTCCTGTGGAGAACACACATCATACCACTTCCCCTATAGAAAAAAGAAAGCAGCCCAATTTAATTGCTGATGGAAACACTGTCATAATTTCCACTGGCCAAGCTTGAAACCATTACTGATCTAACCTTCATTAATTTTTCCACAACAATTTGCAGAAATGTCAGGGAGCAGCTGTAGGAAGACTGATTAATTGTCCTTATCACCGCTACTTCACCAGACACTCTCTGCCTCTCTGTCTCCCCCCTCTATCTATCAATCTATCTATCTATCTATCTCTCTATGTATGGACACATGAATACGGGTATATGTATATATAGTGCAGTTTAAAAATAAAATTTGGGATTTTTCTGTTTTGGTTGGTATCGATGGTAGTATATCTTACTCTGAAAAACCCAGATCTATTTTTGATGTCTTCCAATGGCCCAAACATTTTCAGATCTGGAGGAGACCCCATGAAGTCTGGGACAGCATCCACGAAGGAAAAGATTGCTTCCTGCCGATTACTCAGTTATATCTGTTTAAACAGACGTTCATGAATTCAAGTCGTATAGCAACACTGCATTTATTAGTCAATCACAGAAGCTAAAATACACTTCCGAAATGTGAATTAGAAAACCAAATGCCCTTATTTTTTATTTTTTTTTTCACTTTCTTTTCTCCCTCAACATTTTAGTTTGAGATATACCATCTGTCGCAACCTACCAAAGGATGTACTGTGCATGCCTGGGCGGAAACAAGTGGACCAGTACACCTCATAACCCCACGTACGCCCCCAGCGAGCATCTCTAAGAGCGATGCACAACAGAATCTGTCCATCTGGGGATAACTGGTTTCAGCAAGCTCAACTTCCCAGACAGCACTCAGATTTGTAGACTTTTAAACCATTTGGCAAAACATCAACTAGTGTGCAAGAAAAGAAACACTAACAAACTTTAAAAAAAAAACACACACAAGAATGCAGATATAAATTTTCAAAGTGTACCTGCCAAGGTTGCCGACAAGGCGGCTTCCAAAGCCAAGATCAAGGTTTGCAGTGCTACTAAACTTCTGGGATATGGACATATTTTTCCTGCCCCATATTGCCTGAATATATACAAGCAAGGGATTAAAGACGAACAGACTTTAAACCAAATGACACAGTACCTTTCAGAGATAGCTCTGACAGACTGGAAAGAGTTCCTCCTAGGACTGCATCGAAAAAACCCAAGGCTTCCTTCATCCCAGATACATTCTTTCCTAGTCCAACCCCAAACCAAAAAAAGGAAAAAAAAAAAAAAAAGATAAAAATCTCCCGTAATACAAGGCATTGCAGTAATAATTGGACACGAACCAGTGGCCCAGATCATAGACTCTGGAGCCAGAACACCTGCTTTCCTTCAATCCCATCTCTATAGTAAACATGTCTATAACATCAGGCAAGTTATCTAACCTCTCTATTCCTCAGTCTTCTCGTGTACAGAATGGGGATAAAAGTAAGGTTAAAATTGTTAAGAGAAGTATACAGTGCTTTAAAATTACACCAGGAAGCGAACTATAAATATTTTCTATTAATTCCAGAGTTTTTCTATAAGATATTACAGGCACTTCTTAATCCAAAGGTAAAGAGAAAATCTGACAAGAGTGTCTCAATTAATTTACAAAACCCCACTGGGTTGGCCGAGGATTGCTGCTGATAGTATAGGATACCCACACTGCCCAAAAGCCACCACGGAAACGGGGCCAAGCAAATCAGTGTTACATGTTCTGTTGTTTCTGCTGACTCCTCAGGAGGGACAACTAGCCTTGTGCTGCTGCTGTAGGACCTGGGGGCAAACCCTGCTGTAATTACCACACCTGACCACCATGAGGCCTGGAAAATAGAGTTCGGGTAAAGGCCACCACAGGCCAGCAAAGTGAAGGAAGCCAACATGACCGTCATCGTAATCAAAGTGCTCCCGGAAGACAAAGGCACCATTCTCCTGGCACTGAGGGGCCAGGAGGACACACAGTGCAGGAAGGACGACACCACTTTCAAGTCCTGCTTGGCCGTATGACCTTAAGTAACTCCTTCATTCTAAGGCTTTAATCTGCAGCTAAACACGGGATTTCATCTACATCACACCTTCTCAATCTTTGGACTGTCATGACCTCCTCTGGCTGCCTGATGAAACCCATGGACCTCTTCTTAGTGCAGTGTTCAAACTGCATAAAATAAAACACATTGTTGTATAAAGGAAACCAATTCTAGTGAAATAGTTATTTCAAAAAAAAATTAAAGATGAATTTGTTGACTGTAGTATATGTAAGTCTGTGTTAATTAAAATAAGATATAGTAAGGTGTAATATTCCCCATAATTTAGAGTAGTTGCGATTGTAAAGATAATCTGAGATAGTATCTATAATGGTAAGGTGACAAGAAACTGTGTGATTCCTATTGGTTACAAAGTCACAGATACTGCTGAAACTACTATTATTTGTTGCCTACATGAATAATGAAAAGAGTAAAGCTCAGTTAGAGATTAGTGAAAAAACAAGGTTTTTTTTCCCACAAATTCTATGAATTCTGTCCATTTGTGTTTTAAGTTATCCAATGTAGTAAATAATAAATTCCTCTATAATTCCAGCTATCTAAGGTCAATGGTTAAATGATGTTGTCGGCTCCCTTCACCCAGAATATTCACAAAAGAGAATAAAGCTATTCTTATATCCTTTCCAACTTTTTGGAGAAAAACAGATTTACAGGATAGAAGTGTCTTTCCTCTTCCCTCTCCAAGGGAAGGAGGGAGCATTTATTGACTTGGAAATGAGGTAGTTACCCAAACCCTCCCGAGCACCAGCAGCCTACAGGCAAACACATACAAAGTGGTTTTCACACCAATTAACCACAACTCCTGTTCCAGCCCCACCTGCTCACACAGGACCTCCAGCCCCCTTGAAAAGTCCCAACCAAGTATTTCTAGGATTCCAGCAAGGGAGACTTACAAGAGCCCACAGGCAGTCTGACAGCCAGTCACAACACCATCTGCCACGTCTTCCTTCCTGCACCCGCCACCCTAGTGTCCTCAGGGAGGAACCCCTCGGCTGCCTCTGCAGATGGTGCCCTAGTGAGAATGCTAATGCCCAGATGCCCCCACAGACAGGCCTGTGGTCCACGCATCCAGCCAAGTGGGGTTCTTGCCTGGGCCCCATGCTTTAGGAAGCCTGCAAACCACAAACACACACAAAATAGATTATTGACAAATACACGGCATCTTCATTGTCACCATCCAGATGTCCTGACATCCTAAACCCTACCTGCAACTGCTCAGGTCCCCAGGGAAATGCTTCTTTGGCCCAATCTCTTTGCACCAATCAAAAAATGACTGTATTCAAATGCCCTGAAGGGTTTCAGGTTGTGACACTACAGAATGTGAATTTAGGCACATTGGAAAGCAGAGAAGATTTAAGCAGCATTAATACTTAGGTAAAATAAAAGACATAGCACCTAGTCATACTTTGCAGATGGCGTGAACGCAACAAATTCCTGCATTACAAGAACAGGTGTGCAAAGAATCTCTTTTCTTGTTTCTCTTTATGCTTTGCTCAGTGGGTTCTAGAATTATTAATGGAGTAGACTATCTGGAACAATCTCATCTGGCACCTGAGAAATATGTTGTAATTAAATATCTTGGAATTCTTATTCTTAAATTTATAAAGCTGTAAACAGCATGAAGCATGATGCTGATTCTTTACATTAGCAACTAAATGGACTCTGAACACTAAACTCATAAATAGCTTTACATCTATAAAAACAGATTAGGATTGAATCAAGTTTCAAAAAACATGTTAAACAGCTTCAAGTGTTGTAAGTAATTCTGAATTTAAAATGTTTTATTCAGTCATTGTAATATAGATTTCTATCTGCCTTTTCATTTTAACATGTGATTTTAGATTTTTATAAGAAAAATAGCTTTTTGAAATGATTTAATTAAAAAAATTTACACTGCCTCCAATTTATGTTTTTGATAAAATATTTTTATATTTCATATACTTTGAATATCAATACATTTTATTTTTAAATACTTTAGGTCATTGAAAATGAGTTCAAGTCGAGACCTCTGGTATATGTAGTGACTTTTTTGGAGTTCAGAAACCTAAAAAAAGGGTTCATCACTACTCCTCAGATTAAGAATGTTTGCGGGCCTTCCTCTGAACTCTTGTCCTGGAGGCCCCACAAATACTGGTGGCAACGATCTTCTCCCCAGTTATGTGTTCTTAAATGTCCCAACCAAACTTGCCTTATAACTGATTCTCCTTCAAGACTGCCATGAAAACAACTCCATCGAGTTTTTTGCCTCCACTCTTCCTCAGAATCTCACAAAGTTTACAGCAAACACCTTGCAGTCATGTAAGATCATGGCTCAGATCCACTGCCAGGGGTTAGGAAAGTAACAGTTATGCCCTTCGTTGTCCAGCTTCGAAATCCTCTGCCCCATCTCAGCCAGATATAGATGGCTGAGACAGTGACACTCTGTTTTCTGATGGCTGCATGTGCACAAACTTTGTTTCACGCAGAAAATTATTTTTAAAAATTGTATAAGATTAACTTTAGAGTATGTGTATAAGGTATACAAAGAAGTGGCCAACGTGCAGAGAATACTTCGTAAATAATTTGTAAAATTTTTTAATGAATATTTTGTTGCTTTGTTTATCAGGCCAGGGCAAGGCTGGAACCTGCCATCCCTGGTGTGTAGTGTCAGTGTGATAACCACTGATCTATGGCAGCCAGCTTGTAATTTTGTAAAGAAAGGTACATTTGGCTACAATTTCCCATTTTCTCTACCTATCGTGACTTTGTGGGTGACCTCTGGGACAGCCTGCATAGCTGAATGTCAGTGAGTACTAATACATCCTAGGAGTGGGGATGGGGGCTCTGTAGTTTGAGCCTGATAAAATCCACGCATCTGTAGACAGGTCCAGTGACGTGGTGTACAGCCTTCTCCATCTTTGCTCTGCCTTCTCCCTCCTCCAGGGTCTCTGGTTGCCATCTACCCAGTAGGACAAGAATGCCCACCAAAGCCAAAGAGAAGGAAGCAGCCCCAGACATTGCTTTTTCTCATTTTTGCTCATAATCCAGTTCTTCCTTGAAAAATAAATCTTGTAGCAAGTATTTTCCAACAGTTTACCTGAGCAGAGTGGATGTGTTCTTAGACTCATACCTTCACATTTAGAAATTTACAGGAAGATTACTTCTTACTCATCTGGATTAAGGGACTAACTCCCACAACAATACATACCAATTTTTGTTTAAAGGTATGGACAAACTCTTGATTTTCATGTTTTAAACAGTGAAAGAATTTTAGCAGCTTTGGAAATATATTCTGACATTCACTTATATACACATATACCAAAAATCAAGAGACTGGTTGGTGAAACAGGTGAAAGTTGGGCTCACCCAAGGTCTAAGCACCAAATTATGAGATCCAGAGCAAGAACTCCAGTTTCCCGACATTTCAACAAATGACCTTCCCAGTTGATCACTGTTCCCTCCTTGCCACAACTAACTACTCATATTGCTACCATGGTATTGATATTATTCAATTCAGAAACCATTTAATACAGCTTTGGTATCAGAAAATAAAACTTAGAAATCATTGACTTATCAAGAGTCATTCTTCTTACAAGTTATTTTATACAGTATTACTAAATGTATAAAGCTAAGAGTGTCTCATTTGGGCAGACATTATGGAAATTTTGCAGAACATTTCCAAATTTAATTCTCTAAGACAGGCGTCCTCAAACTATGGCCCATGGGCCACAGGCCCACTGAGAACATTTATCCAGCCTGCCAGGTGTTTTTGCTGCCACTGCCTGTCCTGCTTAGCAGCCAACTCTTCCTGGGGCCCACAGTCGGGCCCTCCAATAGTCTAAGGGACAGTGAACTAGCCCCCTGTTTAAAAAGTTTGAGGACCCCTTCTCCAAGACATCTAAAGAGGGGGTTTGAGCAAAATAGTTATGTTTAAAAAGATTTAGTAATGCGTTTTCCAGAAAATGTTAACTATTTGCATTTGTTCTGAAGAATAACCAAGGTGCCATAATTCATTAAGATGCCAAGCTTAAAATGAAATTAATGTATTTTAATTTAATTTTGTCATCAGATTTCCAAATGCAATAAACGTAAGCATGTAAAACGGGTCACATGTAAAAGAAAAACAAATATTTATAATTCTAATAAATATGTAAAATAAAGTAATAACATATCTTCAAGTAAATGATAGCATTATCTCCCTCCATTAGGTTGCTTCTGTATTCTACGTAAGACACTAAGAAAATAGATTCTATACCTTACATGCTATACAGATCAGCTATGTCTTTTCAAAAACACACAAATGTAATATAGTTGAGTTAGAAATCTTCTCAGAATCAGAAACTGTCTCCTTAAAATATCTCTTACTATATAATTCCTAGTTTAGAAAAAATTTCCATTCTGTATAAGTTTAAATAGCTCAAGAACAAAAGCTCATATGAGGACTCTGAACAGATACATTTTTACTCCGCTTGCAGAAGCACTGCTGATGAGTGACCAAAATATTTCAAGTCTTATTCTTGTTAGCTGACAAAGGATCTCAACACACACACTTAAAACAAACGTATATTCTAGATATTTAGAAAAGCCCATATCTTTTTGCCTTATAAATAACTGAACAGAATTTTATAATTGATTAAAAATTTAGTAAACTCATGCTATTATAGATTTACTAATCAGACAGAAATTTTCCAATCACTTACAAGATAAGTTTTCATATGTTGTTGAGTGCCATCCCCATTAATCCTGAACTTCACAGTTACATTGCTTTGCATTTATCAGAGTGAAAAATACAAGTCATGATTCAATATCCTTTCATCCTTATCCTGAATGAATGAATGAATAAAAAAATGAGCAAATGAATAATTTATATACAAACACATTGACTAGTTTTTATTTTCTTTTCCAAGACCACAGATACCAAGTATAAATAAATAAATATATACATCTATACATACATATCCACATATCCACACACACACATATATATGCCTCAGAAGATTGTGTGTGTACAAATACATACTATTTAGCAAATAATCCCTAAGTTAACTTTTTTCCTCTCTAGAATTACAAAAAAAAAAAAAAAATCCACCTAAACATTTTATCTTTGTCAAATAAATACTTGAGTTGGGGCATTCTTATCATATGTATAATCAGCTTCCAAATTTACATACAATTTAATTCAAATAATTTAGCAACTCTACAAAAACACACTTTAATATGTCAGCAATTATAAACATTCAAAATTTATAATTTGACATAATGAAAATTATTGCCATATATGAATATATCATGCATGCATATTTCTGATTTTGATGTGGAAACGAAAGAATTCAAGATCAAGAGTTTTCTGACTATTTAGAACAGAGGTACACTTGGTGGTGTGTTACACTGAACTTAAATATGCCCGAATATGTGCAGCAAAGCAAATACGGAGGAGAAAGTGTGGCCTCACGTTCTCATACAACACCCTCAAGCTAAAATAAACACAGGATAAATCCTACAAGACACAAACCTGCGAACCACAGTCACCAGGTGGAAGCAAAGCAGAAAATGATAAAAGCGAGGCAGGAAAAGGGAATGACAATGAGGTCAAACGGACACAATGCTCCCAGGCAAGGTCCCCGTCACTCCACTCTCAGTGTCACTGCGCCCTAAGAGGCTGGCTCAGGGCTCCTGCCCTCCAAGGCCCCTCACTCCTGACCTTGATTACTGGTTGAGATGGTCTTGCCAGTGCTTACCAAGGTAGCAGTTGTCCCTTACATTTGGAGAATCCCCTGAGGATATTCACACAAGAACAAACCATACTGACCCTGTGTATCCCAGAGCTTCTGACTGAACAGGGAAAAGCAGCCTGATAAAACTTTATCAGTTCACCCTCAAGGACAAGAGAATTTCAAAGCCATACTAGGTAGGGTCTCATGAGAACGCATGGCAATTTCTTCAGTAGCTCTGAGAATTCCCACTCCCATTAACCTAACAGCTAGACTGCTGTCCTATAGCAGGCTGAACACATTTTAGGGTTCAAAGTGGCAGGGAATAACCTGGAAGGGTAAAAACATGAACACATAATAGTCACTTCACAGATGTCATTTCAAACAAGCTGTCTACCTATGAAACAAGGATTCTTACTTACACTGGCTAGTTTCCTTTAACAAGGATATACTTTATCTAAAATTTTGCCTGTCTATTTCTCTACTCGGCTGCATTTTTCAGTCCTTACCTTGGGATAACACAGAAACTCAGTAAATGTCTGTCGACTGAGTGATGGAGTGAACGGGTAAATGAGTGAATGAAGGATTGCAGGCACATTCACCTCCCCTGCTCATGGACTTCTGTGCCTTTGTGGGGGCAAAGAAAAATTGTTTCTTTCTTCTTTTAATTTCTCTTTTTTTATTCCTTCTAAATTACAGGATGTTTTGATATAATTTAAACCACTCCTTTATAATAATATGGATGCTTCCTTGAAAGTTCTTTTATTATACCCAGTTGGCCCTAATAACTTGATAAAGACAAACACAACAAAAATCAAGCAAACAGGCTCGGTGCCTGTGGCTCAATCGGCTAAGGGGCCAGCCACGTACACCTAAGGTGGCGGGTTCAAATCCCCAGCCCGGGCCCACCAAACAACAATGATGGCTGCAACCAAAAAATGGCCGGGCGTTGTGGTGGGCGCCTGTGTTCCCAGCTACTTGGGAGGCGGAGGCAGGAGACTCGCTTGAGCCCAGGAGTTGGAGGTTGCTATGAGCTGTGATGCCATGGCACTCTACCCAGGGGGAT
>CAUYQV010110505.1:0-28810 GCA_963574575.1 Galagoides demidoff
GTTCACTGACAGAATTATGGGACTTTATGAAGTGTTCAAACATAAGAGTTATAGGTATCCCAGAAGGGGAAGAAGTCAACTTTTGAATAAATGTAACGTGTAAACTGTCAAAACTATAGTTAAATCAGTGCATAGTAAACATTTGCAAAAATGATATTCACAGAACAGGCAATACAAAAGTGACATTCATAGAATATACAAATTTCTGAAATGAGAGAAATATTTATGGTATTAAACAAAGCCACTTTTATGTACGCATTACCTAAACTACCAAATTGGTTTTAAAACAAGAGGAATGTTCTTAGACATATCACGTGCCCTGCATAGACTCCATCAAAGTACTTACACTATACTGGAACTATCTTACTTGCCATTTTTCCCACTTCCCACTTAAGTCTAAGGATATTTCACTATCTTTTGACACTAGAACAGTCAGAAAAGACAATTCTTGAAAGAATAATGTAGGATTGAGGGAATTCTGAAAACTACACATACCAGGAATCAGTAAGTTCACCAAACATCTGACTGCCTAAGCAAGGCTCAAACTATGAATACATAACAAAAGATAAAGTTCTTGCATGTAAGTCTATGAGTAAAATAATATGTTACCACTCATTACACCAAGTAATCTAAGCATGGATCTAAGAGTTCTACTTCACTTTTCCTTCCATCTCACTCCCACATACAAAATTAAAATTCGGTAGATTTCATCTATCTGAAATACAGCCTTTCCTTCTATCCTTCTTTAACTTGATTACAATGCATGTGTTTCTGTAATGTGAAGGAGTTCATAGGTGAGTGGCAAAAAAGAGTAGTATTAGTAAATTGAAGAGGTTAGAGTGGTTTACCTGGGATTTCCCCTCAAGCATATTAACGTTTTGCACCATAGTTACCTGGTGCTGAATACAAAGTATATTAATAGGGTTAATAATGTATAAATTTGTATAACATGAGGTTTTTCAGAAATATATAATATTTCTATAGTAGAAACGATGTTATATCCACCACTGATTAAGCCTATTAAATTTATTAAATAAGCAGATTTTTTTTTTTTTGCAGTTTTCAGCTGGGGTGGGTTTGAACCTACCACTTCCAGTTTACAGGTCAGTGTCCTACTCCTTTGAGCCACAGGCACCACGCCAGCAGATTTTTTTCTTTTTTTGGGACAGAGTCTCACTTTGTGCCCCCCCCCATCCCACCCCAGTAGAGTGCCATGGGGTCAGAGCTAAGAACAGCCTCAGACTCCTGGGCTGAAGTGATTCTCTTGCCTCAGCCTCCCAAATAGCTGTCACTACAGGAGCCTGCCACACAATACCTATTTTTAGAAGTGGGGTCTCACGCTAACTCAGGCTGGTCTCAAACTAGTGCGCTCAGGCGATCCACCAGCCTTGGCTTCCCAGAGTGCTAGGATTACTAGTGAGCCAACGTGCCTGGCCCTAAATAAGGAGATATTAAATAAGTTACTTAAGTTATTAAATAAGCTATGTGTTAAGATGAGGAATAAAGGGGAAAAGGGACTAACAAGTACTGATGATGACTACTTTGCAAAGCATATGTTAAGAGCTCTGGATACCTTCATTAAGTTGAATCTATTCCAGAAACACAAGGTTGGTTTAACATTGAAAATATAACCAATACAATTCACCATAATGACAAACCAAAAAAAGGAAAATCCTATCATCTCAGTGGACACATAAAAAGCCTTTGAAGGGTGGCACCTGTGGCTAAGTGGGCAGGGCACCGGCCCCATATACCGAGGGTGGTGAGTTTGAACCCGGCCCTGGCCAAACTGCAATAACAACAACAAAAAGCCTTTGAAAAAAATCCAAAATCCATTCATGATCAAAACTTGTAACAAATTTGGACAGAAAGGGTAAGAATTTGGTTATTATAGCTATCTTTAATGCCTTAAAGGAAAATATGTCCATAATAAATGCAAAGATAGGACATCTAAGAAGAGAAATAAAAACTATAAACAAGGACCAAATTCAAACTCTAGAACTAAAAAAAGTAGTATCTAAAATAAATATAATCCAAGACAGATATCATAAGTCTTTCCAGTTTCTCAAATTCTTACTAGTAATCTGTAGTGCTTATAGACATTCTATTATAACTTTAAAAAACCTAAAATAGAAACATTAATATAACATACCAAAAATTTGAACTACAGAATTGATGTTCTCTTGATTTTTGTATGTGATTTTCAATTTTCTTGAGTTTAAAATGAGAAAGTACTAGATTAATTGATTCATTTAATTTATAAAAAACTTGTGAGACTATAAGGCTTAAACCAGTGATGATATTAAGTCAGAAGAAAAACAAAAACTAAAACCTCCATAGATGACCTCTTCCCTATACTGACCACCTTCTTAAGTTGACCTCGTTTTTACAGACTAGATATGAACCACATGTACCTAGTAGTACAGTAGGCCTGGTTCCTTATGTTAACCACTTCCATTATGTGAACCAGTTTGTTACAGTCCTTGGGGTAGTCACCTTACAGAGGTTCAACTGTAGTATCTGTCCTCAAGGAGAAATGTAGAAGGAAGAGTTCATAGTCTCTAAGAAGCCCTTTGTAATTAAGTTTTTATATATGAGTAACTATTTAACAAGATTAATTCTATGCCAATAAGGCTCAAAAGGGACACTAAATATATATATATATTTGGCAAAGTATACATAACACGTATCTCAAATTTTTAGCAATCCAATTATCCTTATATGCAGAAATCCTTGTAAGAATTTTAACTATTTTCACATTTCTAAAAATTAGTGCATTTAAACATTTCTAAAATTAGTGCATGAGTTCCAGGCCAGGAATTCATGCCTGTAATCCTAGCATTTTAGGAGACCAAGCTGAGAGGACTGCTTGAGGCCAGGAGTTCAAGACCAACCTGAGCAAGAGTGGGAACCTCCCTCTACTAAAAACAGAAAAACTAGTGGGCCACAGCAGCATGTGTCTGTAGTCCCAGATACTAAGGAGGCTGAGGTGGGAGGATCATCTGAGATTGCACTGAACTATGATGACGCTACTGCACTCTAGTCTGCATGACACAATAAGACCCTGCCTCAAAAATAATTTTGACAATCAGAACTTTCTTATGTTTGTCCTGATAGGTCTTTAGGGTAATTCTCAGTTCTGAATGACTTAATATTTTTTGCACACTTACAAAAAAGGCTCCAACACTGAAAATGGGTGAAACCAAAGAATGTTCAAAAAAACTAGAAATTACCTTTCTCTAGATCTAAAAGTGTGGAAATAACAAGTTCAAGAGTCAGCCATATTATAAGTAATTTTACAAAATGTTTTATTATTTTAAAAAATTGAAAGAATTTGTAGTAGATTAAAAATAGAGAATTCCTAAAACTATGAAACAACAAGGGGCAAGTGCAGCGCAGCATCAGAGCGCTGATCTGGGATTAGAATGAGACGAGCCTCAGTCCCGGGCAGTGATTTCCGCACGGTACACAGGCACGCCACGAAATTTTAAAAAGATCATTAACTGAATTATTTTCAAAAGAAGTTCAAAGCACAGTAAGTATGTTCTTTTTTTTTTACTCTGTTTTTGATCAATATAATTTAAGTATGCTGTGGAAGTTTAACTATAGCCTCAAGTATGCTATGAAATAAAAAAAGTTGTAAAACACTGCTCAAGGATCACTACCTTCTAAAATACATGAGCTTAAGTGACTCTACTATCAGTAGAATATCTTGTTTAAAAACTAGCACAGGGTCACTGGGCAGATTGAAAAATTACTATTAGTTACATAAATTGATATAACTCTTTATAGAAGTATTTAGGCCAAATTTCCTGGAAAAAAAATTGTTTTTAAGAGATAAGGTCTCACACTCTGTTACCCAGGCTAGAGTACAGTGGCACTCATAGCTCACAGCAGCCTTAAATGCTTGGGCTCAAGAGATCCTCTTTACCTCAGCCTTCCACCAGAGCCTTTGGAGTAGCTAGGACTACAGGAATGTGCTACTAAACCCATCTAATCGTTTCCTTTAAAATTTTTTTTTTGTAGAGATGCCAGTCTCAAATTCCTGGCTTCAAGTGATCCCAAAGTTCAGGGATTACAGGCATGAGCAATTGTGTCCAGCTGTGAAATGTTGTAGGAATTGGGGTGGAGGTTAAGATT
The DNA here is from genome assembly GCA_963574575.1 of Galagoides demidoff. Classification (NCBI taxonomy): domain Eukaryota; kingdom Metazoa; phylum Chordata; class Mammalia; order Primates; family Galagidae; genus Galagoides; species Galagoides demidoff. The sequence continues at coordinate 4,141 of CAUYQV010110505.1, forward strand.
CTGTAAGTTTAGAAAACTACAGTTTATTCATTTCAGGGCTTCTCAGTCTTAAATATGTGAATGTTCATTGTGAGTTTCCAAAATGGAAACCTTTTTTTTTTTTTTTTTTTGAGACAGAGTCTCACTATGTCACCCTTGATAGAATGCTGTAGCGTCACAGCTCATAGCAACCTCAAACTTTTGGGCTTAAGCGATTCTCTTGCCTCAGCTTCCCGAGTAGCTGGGACTACATGTGCCTGCCACAATGCCTGGCTATTTTTTGGTTGCAGTTGTTGTTGTTTAGCAGGCCTAGGCCAGGCTCGAACTCGCCAGCTCCAGTGCATGTGGCCAGTGCCCTACTCACTGAGTTACCGGTGCCAAGCATTTCTAAAACTTGCTAGATTGTGGCATCCATTTTCTCTGAGTGTCTCAAGGGCCTATAGTGAGTTCCACCAAAGTCAAAACTTTTGAAACTATAAATCCAGCACTATGAAGAGCTGTGGAGGAGTTTGCATCCCTTTGATCCAGCAGATCAATCCCTCAGCATTTTTATAAGTAAATATGGAAAAATGAAGCCAATAGGAATTAAGAAACTTTGTACAGTATTATTTATAGTAGCAAAAGTCAGACGGAACCTCTTACATTCAATGATAGAGGAATAAATAATGACACATCAATGTTAAGGCCTATTATAAATGTATAGCTACTGTAGGTGCTCAAAAGGGAGATTAAAGTTCCATAGAAATGTTTGTTACAAAGATAGAATCCTATTTTCTACATGCATTAGAGTTATAACAATACCAAAATGTATGCCTATGAAAAGACAAGAATAGTGGAAAAGGAAACAAATTATTTCTGTAGTGGGACTGGCATAATCCTTCTACTTGGCTTCTCTAGCTTTGTATAGTACTGTACATACTATAGATAAAAAGTGGTATCTGTAAGAAAGACGTAAAAGTTAATAATATTTTTTTAAGTTAGGAATCTCGACTAAAAACTACCCTTTCTCATATTAAGTTTCCTGATAATCAATGATATTTAAATTACAGGACCATTCAAAGACTGTCAGCAAGCAAGAGAAGCTGGGCATTCAGTCAGTGGTATTTATATGATTAAACCTGAAAACAGCAATGGACCACTGCAGTTATGGTGTGAAAACAGTTTGGATCCTGGGGGTTGGACTGTTATTCAGAAAAGAACAGATGGCTCTGTCAACTTCTTCAGAAATTGGGAAAATTATAAGGTAAATCAGTGATTCAGACCTAGGGGAGTTGAAATAAAGCAGCTCTTGCAATTGTGCAAGAAAAAAAGGTATGCGTTCTATGTAATAAGCAAGATATAAAGTTGAGAAGTTACTATCCAGATTTCTTTATCTACATTTGTCAAAAAGATGATTCTCACACTTCTGATTTTAAAGTCAAAATTAAAATATAAAAAGGAAACTGTAGATATACTTTACAATGCTCCTCAATTTGGATGACTTATACATACACTTACTATTAATATTTTACAAAGATTATTATTGGGAAAAAAAAATTGGCTCTTTGGATGAGTAGTAGAAAAATTAGGAACCCTTCCTAAGGAAGTGAATAGTTCACCAGTTTTAGTCGCCATGAGTAAGTTGTATTCTCTTTTGCCTTTGGCTTGTTTGTAGGATTTGAAGCTGGCTATGCAAATAAATACTGCTATAGTTTAAAAATGCAAAACAAAACAAAGTGACAAAGTCGGACTTATAAAAATCAGGTGATCAATTAAAATGGAAGTTCACATTACCATTTAAATGGTGATGTCTTATCCTACTGAATGTCTAAAACTTACCAATAAAAATGTTTACTATCTACAACTTATTCACACACCTGTATTTCTTCATTTGTTAACAGAAAGGGTTTGGAAATATTGATGGAGAATATTGGCTTGGGTTAGAAAATATCTATATGCTTAGCAATCAAGATAATTACAAACTGTTGATTGAATTAGAAGACTGGAGTGATAAAAAAGTTTATGCAGAATACAGCAGCTTTCGTCTGGAATCTGAAAGTGAATTCTATAGACTGCGTCTGGGAACTTACCAAGGAAATGCCGGGGATTCTATGATGTGGCATAACGGTAAACAATTCACCACACTGGACAGAGATAAAGATATGTATGCAGGTGAGTAAGACAAAAAAAACTTTCATTCTGTGTAGAATCATCACCTACACATTAAATAAGATGTAGCTATTAAAGTATATGCTATTAAAATCTTTTCAGAAAGATCATTTTGGACACAGTCAAGGTAAATATACCTATTGAAAAAAAATAGCCTTAAGGATCTCTTTTATAAGGCAATCCGCAAGTGTGATTTCTGTATATAACAAAGTTCTGGGGGGGAAAAGCAAAACAAAAAACATATTCATCTGGAAATGACAAATTGCAACTGCCTAAAATTCGTAATAATACTAACTAAACACTTATCATATGTGAGGCACAATTCTAGGTGTTGAGGATACAGCAGTGAGCAAGGTTTCCGCCCTTTTGAACTTTTTTTCTAGAAGAAAACAAAATGATCTTCTAAGTGGCGATAGGTACTCTTAAGAAAAATAAAACTGCATAAGGGAATAGAAAGGGATGAGCAGAAGGGCCTGGGGTGGGTACTGCAGGATGTTCCAAAAGTCACTCTTAAAGTTGCCATAATAGGGAAAATGGGAAGTTGTTAGCTAAAATCTACCTTTATATTTACAAAATATCCATTACATAGTCTTAAAAAATAGTTATGAAATATTCTATATGTGTTGGCCACATAAAATTTTGTAATGAATATTTTATAAATAAAGGTACATTTAGCTACAATTTCCCATTTTCCCTTTGTACAACAAATTTAGGAATGACTTTTGGGACACCCTGTATTTTACATGTAAAACCATGAAAAGGCCACTTTTGAATAAAGACTTACACGCCATCTGGATATCTGCTCTTACACCAGGGGGAAAAGGAAGATGATTATGACATGTGTTATGAGGAATAGCTAAAAGTGTGATTTAAAAGATAAATTAATATTTTCATTAGAAAGGATCAATTAGACCATCCATACAATTTTTTATTTAATTTGCATAGGTTTTTGCCTTTTGAACTCAGGATCTGGGCTCTGTAAAAGAGATTCCTCCCCCCACAAACCTGATTTATTTTCCTCTTCAATTATATCTTGGCAAGCAGTACACAGCTCTCTCTTTTAACCTATTTCACAGTGGTAAAGAGGGAGGCAAGGAGGGATACGACCATAACATATGCCTTATATATAGAAACTCATCCGATTGCTGGTAGTGCTATTTTCGTTTATATTATATTTTGCTATTTTGAGAATTCAATTTTCTCTAAAATTTACTCTCTTCTTTGGCAACTCTGTGTTTTTCCTTCCCAATGTTTCCCTCTGTTCCTCAGATACAGAAAACACAGCTTGCATTTTATTTACCCTGCTATCTGGAAAATTAAATCCTTTCCTCCTTTGTTAAAAAAAAAAAGTACATATTAAGTAAGCACATAGCAAAAGGGAATTCAAGTGATCTTTTAAGTAGCTGGCGCAATAGCAAGAGAGTAAACGAAGAAACAATACTAAGGTAAAGGTAAATGAAATCAGGGAAGCTCAAATTAAATTGATTCAAGGTAGAGTAAGTTTCGGATGGTTTGCAGCGTACCACACTTAAAAGAAGTTTTCGCTTTTGTGTCTGTATTTTTTCTTCAAAGGAAACTGTGCCCACTTTCATAAAGGAGGCTGGTGGTACAATGCCTGTGCACATTCTAACCTAAATGGAGTATGGTACAGAGGAGGCCATTATAGAAGCAAGCAGCAAGATGGAATTTTCTGGGCTGAATACAGAGGCGGGTCATATTCCTTGAGAGCAGTTCAGATGATGATCAAGCCTATTGACTGAAGAAAGACAGTCCCCAAATTAAGCGACATAGACTCTGTATTTTTCAGTTCCTAAAAATGTAAATGTGATATGTACATTATTTTGCACAATTTATTTCTACAGATAATAGTTTTAAAATCGATTTTACCGTAACTGTAAAAGGGATCTATGAATGTACTTTCATTTGCCTTCAATATATTGGAAAAGATTGTCTCCATTTCCTAGTTATTTTAAAAATTATATTGACTAGATAAAGGCAAACTTTGTTTTCTAAAATGTAAATATTTGCCACATTATAAAACAAAGCTTTATTTTAAATCATAACTGAATACATGTTCAAAATGCTTAACAATTTATTTAAAATCTATGAGACTGCTCTAAATTCCAGCAAAGAAAAGAATTTTTAATTTCAATCAAGTAATGCATTTTATTTATAAAAGTACAGACAGGAAATTAGAGAGAAACCTTTAATTTTGCCTATAGAAAATACATTTCTATTGAATAAAAGTTATTTGAAATTGAATTTGTGCCTTTTACATGTAATGACTAAAGGGGAATTCTTACAATATAGTCTATGCTGATTTTCCCAAAAGAATTAAGTGGTTCATGGTATTAAGATACTTATCATTTAAAAAAAAATGCACAAATGCATGCACTATTTAAACAGTAAATTTATAAAAGCAAATATACAAATGAACTTCTCAATGTTATCACATAAGACATGCTGAACATCAACATCTCCTAAAATGTATTATATGTAGTTCTAAAGTCAGCAAAATATTATAAAAATGCAGAATATTTAGTGTAATGATTTTACAGATTATAATTACAATCTAAATACATTTATTAATACTTTTGAAAAAAATTACTGATCTTTAATATTTAAAAAACCCATCTGCTATTCAAATCAGAAAGCTTGGACAGCTTTACAAGAATTAGTCCATACTTACAGTTGGGACAACAACAAATTCAAGAACTAAATGCTTTCTCAATAATGAGGATTCAACAGCTTCAAGCAGAAGCCACAGGGCACGGCTGGTCCAAACTACTACTTCCATTTTATGGTATGTGTGAGTAATGCTTAGTGCCTCAGTTTCCTCAACTCAATTTTGTAAACAGCAATTCTATTAGCAATCTTCTGGAACAGTGGTTCTCAACCTTCCTAATGCTGTGACCCTTTAATACAGTACCTCATGTTGTGGTGACCCCCAACCATAAAATTATTTCCATTGCTACCATCTTGTTTTTCACTTGCCACACCTTAAAATAAAACTTCTGGTGAAAGAAGAAAAAGATCTAGATCTAAATCACATAGTATATTATTCTTTGTTTTATCTATGGTCATCTTAAAATGGTTTTCAGTTCCCTCTCTACTATCCCCAACCCCCCCCCCCCAAACAATTATTATAAGATTTCTGGAAGGAATTAGACATCTAATTGTTATACTAAGTCTTAACTGAATAAAACTTTAACAAGTCATCCCATCTATTGACAGAACTATAGGATTTCACCTAAACACCCAAAACCTTATCAAAGACAAGTCTTACAGAATTTTCATAGAGGATTACTACTAAAACTACAATGTGAAAGTGAACATAAAACTAGAAAACTGGGCTGAATGCTAAACTGTCTTAGCCAAAGGGCCCATTCTATTCATCTTCATAGAGCTGATATAGCTTTGCTCTGCAGTTCCCAGAGACCTCAAGAATAAGTTGGGGGCCAGGTGCGGTGGCTCATGCCTATAATCCTAGCACTCTGGGAGGCTGAGGCAGGCAAACTGCCTGAGCTCACGGGTTCAAGACCAACCTGAGCCAGAGTGAAACCCTGTCTCCAAAAATAGCTGGGCATGGGGTCAGGCATCTATAGTCTCAGCTACTGGGAGGCTGAGGCAAGAGAATCACTTGAGCCCAAGAGTTTGAGGTTGCTGTGAGCTGTGATTTCATAGCACTCTACTGAGGGCAACAAAGAAAGACTCTGTCTCAAAAAGAAAAAAAAGAATACGTTATGTAAGTTTCCTGAGAGAGAGCAATTACAGGGAGTATAATATGATGGGTGTGTAGGCTTGAGGCCCAGCTCTACCATTTGCTAGTTGTGTTACCTTGAGCAATTTGTATTCTAGCCTCAATTTCCTTATCTGTAAATGAGGATAATAATAGTATGTAGCTCTCATGTAGTTACTGTGAAGATCAAATGAAGTAATGTATGCAAAACATTTAGAATTTCTAAGTACTCAGTAGATTTTAACTATCATATTGTTACTACTCATCTATGTATTTTCTGCAGTACCAATCACAGAACCTTATACAAAGCAGGTGATCAATAAATGTGTTTAAAAAGATCCAAATTTTAGGTATGCAAATGGCACTGATCTGCGTTCTTCACTTGCAAACCTAACAGAGCCACGTCAGCTATTATGGCAGGTAATTAAAAGAGGCTGGACCATAAACAAAAAGAATAATTAAGGGGTGGGGCCTGTGGCTTAAAGGAGTAGGGCACTGGCCCTATATGCTGGAGGTGGCAGGTTCAAACCTAGCCCCTGCCAAAAACTGCAAAAAAAAAGAAAAATTAAGGCAAGAATAGATGTAGTAGAAATTTCAGCCTAAAGAGAGTGCTGTGAGAAAACAGATTAAGTCACTTGTATAACAGTAAGGTCCGAGAGCTACCTACTTTGTAGGTTACATAGGAATAAAGACATAATCACCTTAGCTTTAGTAAGATTGAACCATAACCTTACCTTAGAGCTGGTTTATAGAAGAATTCCTTATGTTTTTATTGTTAATAAATTAATAAAGTTCATCCTACAAAAGATTTAGACTTTAATCTGTACTCAATGGAAGGCCATTGATGCCTAGGATATAGGGCCTCTCTGAAGCAGATTTTTAAAACTCCAAATAAACTTATCCTCATGCTGTAAGTCTGATGAAGTATAAACATCAATTTTAGACTAATATTCACTCAATTTAGAGTGCTAATTCTTTTAGCATTTTATTTCTTAGAATTCCTACTGATAATAATATAAAACGCTTGGAAAAATCTGTGCCACTATGAAATTATTTAGAAATCCACCCTAAAGTAACATGATTTCTGCATATTTAAATTAATCTTAATAGTAAAGATTAGATCCCACCCAGCTTTTAGTCTTTTCTGCTAATATCTGTGAAAGATAACCATATAATAAAAGAATGATTCCACTTACAATGTTATGAACTCCCCAAAAGACCCACCTAGAAACAAATTTACTTTTCACCTTTATCAGTGGGGTTTAGTTATCGAACTGCAATTCTATAGATAATTATAGGAAAAAACTGATGAACTCAAAATTTTAACCTAAATACAACTGAGTCCCATAATTGTAATGTAATCTGTTTTCTTTGAACTATAAAATGAAATAGTTATAATGCAAGTTATAATAGTTATCTTTTTAGTAAGTCAACTTAACTTCCCTCTCCTTAAGTTTCTTTACCTATAAAATACAAATATCACCTACCTTACAATGTGCTATAAAGTGCACAGCATCAGGCATATAGAGTTAAGTGCTGAATAAGTGTTAGTTATTAAAGTTATTATTTTTCTGCTAAGGTTTGCTCAATGACCAAACAACTTATGGAAATATTCACAGTTGGAATCACCACTGGCAAACTGCTGGAAGTGGGAGAAGCTGCTTCTGTTTCTGATTAACATGCACATCTATATGGCTGCCACTCTTAAAAAAGCCACGGGCTTTTAAAGAAAAAAGATCTATGAATGTGGTAATGAAATTAATACAACTCTATATTCTCAGCTCTTTCATATCACAGCTCTTTGGTCTAAAGTACACTTCAGAAAATATACAATAAAGAACTTATTAGAGGAATTTTAAATATATAAAAAAGAGCAAGGGTAAAAAAGGATATAAATGAGGTAATGGAAAATGTGGACGTAATTTTGGCTGAGGAATAAGCGAGGGCTGGCTGCCATTTGGTAAGAGTTCCATTCTCAGGATCCAAAAGACAATTACTGAATATGGTTTACTGCTATTTTAGAATATGTAACAAAATATAATCAAAAGAATAGGGTAAAGTAATCTATAATGTTTATTATCTTTAAATCAAACAAAAGAAAGGAAAATGGAATAAAACTCTTAAATACTAAAAGCCAATGACATTTTTTAATCATTCGACATTTTTAAGATCAGTGCTATAGAGCCTTTTTTTTAATCAAGTAAAATTCTAGCAAAGGGACAAGAAAATATCCTATTAATTTCTAAAGAGCAAGCAGAAAGCCTTGAATATTGTTGAAATTATCTGAATAGAAATGTGAACAAAAAACTTCTTTGAAAATATTTGTACATAGTAGAAATTTCTAAAGCTAATGTAAAACTGAAGAACTGTATTCTATGAGATCAGTATTTAACCCTTTAATATATGCAAAACTACTGAAAAACAAAAAATGATAAGATAAAATCTGAAATTCATGTAATTCTAGGTGTACTTTTATATTTTCATAAATTGTGATAAGGACATCACTAACAACTCAAGGAAGGCACAAAACAATGATACAAATCTCTCTGAGAACACAGGAAAGAGATTATTCATGAGGTAACGATATCAACCTGAACCTCTGCTAGTAAAGAAATACTAAGATCCATAAAGGCAGGGAAAATTCATTTCATCTCCTGCTATATACCCAGCACCAAGCACAGTGCTAAGCAAATAATCGTTGCCAGCTAAGATGCCAAAAGGAAATTGGGGGTGGGTAGGAGTTGACCCATGCAAATATGCCACTCAAATAAATTTACTGTATTTAAACAAAAATTACAACAAAGAAACTTACTTAGGATCAATAGTGTATAGAGAAAAGGTAAAGGTTAATCATCTATTTCTATATGGATTTAATAAATTGAACAACAAATATTTATTGAGTGCTTACTTTTGTTCTAGATGTTGTAAGGATAAAGCCCAACGGCTTACAAACTGTTGAGGGGAAGACAGAGTAATGAAAAGATTACAAATAGGACGCTTTTCAGAAAGCAGTGGGCAGAGGACACTGCACTAAAGAGGGTTATAAGAACAGCCCTTCCCTTTTCTAGAGAAGAAACTCCTATTATAAAACCTGACATGTTAAGCTGGGAAGGTAAAGGAGAGTTCTCTGCCTGCAACAGGGAGGAGAAGTCATACCTAGACACATTTATGTCCAGCATAAGGGCTAAAACTTCTCCATAACCTTCTGTTTCTACTTAATGGAAAGCAATATACAGTACTGTGACAACTTATTTCCACAGCTTTAAAAATAAGCATCCTAATCTAATTGAGCTACTGCATCTTCCCATTACATGAATAAAGTAGAAATGAGGCTCAGAAAATGCACACGAAAGAGTATTTATCATGCTCCATACAACTAAATTACAATGTTCCAGTTTTTTCTCTCTGCAGCATAACAAAACTTACCGTGCCAAATTCTTCAACAAGCCCCTTAAGATTGTTCTCCAATGACAAAAACAAATGAGCACTTAATGATTTTCAGATTTAAAGCAATAATTCTCTTATAAAACAATTTTTTCCTTGAGATTTGCCAAACTATTCCTCTCTAGACAAACTGTATCCTTATTCTAAGAATTTTTCCCTCTATTGTCCAAGCTGACTAATTTTTACCTTGAATGCAAACCAGCAGAAGAGACAATTTTTCAAAGGATGATGAGTTAAAAGCCAAGGAAACATTTTCTACTTCTTATAATTTAATCCACATTGAAATACAGATAAATTTAGCAGCACCAAAGTAAGTTTTGTCAGCATATAAACCCCTACTCCTTTCTTAAGCTTCACAAACGAAAGGTCAGTTTTGATAATGATTTCTATAAGAGAAAACAGTTATGTGTGGACCGCCTCTCTCGTGTTAAGAAATAGATGATTAGCCTTTACCCTTTCTCTATACACTATGGATCCTAAGAACTTCTGCAGAAAAATAGAATTATGCAAATTATCATACTTGAAGAAGAATATTAATGATGTTATTAATTTGCATGATGAGTATTATCTTTCATATGTCTTCAGGGCAAGTTCTGTCCTACCAGATGTACAGCATTTTATAAATACTTAAGTTTTTGGCAACTGTACTGGGCCTAGTTTCAAATGAACAGGAAAAGATTCTGAAATCAATGCAAGTTAAATTTTAAAATCACAACCTTCAATACACTTGAGTATTGAAGATTAAGAATAAAAAAATAAACCACCTGTTTGATGTAAATCAAGCAGTTAAAAAGTTGTATAAGAGATCTGCTTCACATTTTCTTAGGAAAAACCACGTATGTTTTGATAAACTGAATATACTTAGTTTCAAGGTTTGCTATAAAACAAAACTGTCACTACATGAAAAGGAGGATTTTCATGCTGGAAATGAAATAAACTGAGTCATAATAATTTATCTGACAAACGTTTTATTTTCCTTTCCCAAGTCTACCAAATGTTTATGCCATGTGGTCCATAGTCATCTCATAATCAATATGCTTCTTCACCATAACAGTATAGAAATAAACTATGTGTGGAATACCAGTATACCAAATAATGCAAATGCTAACATACATGTTCTCCTTTTTTTTTTTTTTAAAAGAAAGGGTCTCAGTGTGTTGCCCAGGTCAAAGCACAGTGGAGCAACCATAGTTCACTGTAACCTTGAATTCCTGAGCTCAACCAATCCTCTGGTTTTGACCTCTGAATAGCTAGGACTATGGGTGCATGCCACCACATCCAGCTAATTTTTTTCATTTTTTTTTAAAGATAGGGTCTTGCTATGTTGCCCAGATTATTTTAAAATCTTAAGATCTTTGCCACTTTTTACCTCTTGCTTCAAACTCTTGTATAATCCTCAGACATGCATCTCATTTTACTAAAGAGAAGTAGATAAAAAGGAGAAGAAATTTGGTAGAACACCAGTTTGCAGTATGAAGTAGAGTAGATAATGCTCTAAGGATGAGATCACTGGCAGAGGAAACTAGCATGTAAGATGGGAATAAAGTTTGGAGAAAGATGGAAAGATAATGAATTTACTTCTGGATGTGAACTGGAGTTATCTAGGAATTTCTCATTCAATCCATCAGTATTTTAATATCTAAAATGTTGGGAGGCTTCAGGGATTAAGCAGACAGCTAGATACAGAGGTCTGATATAGATGTAGGAGTATTCAGGTAATAGAAAAAACCTAAATGACCAATCTAAGAGAATGAACAGAGTAAGAAAAGAAGTGGATTGAGACTTTTATAAGAATACATTTAAGAGAAGGGCAGAGAAAGATCAGCCAATAAAACAAAAGCCAGAAATGTGAAAGGAAAACCAAGCTACCTGTGTAGAATTTCAAGGAAGAGAAATAACTGGCATCAACCAATCCAAAATTAAGATAAGGCTTGAGGAATACCTATTAAATGTTTTCAATTAGGAGTCCATGGTGACCTTTACTGGGAAAATTTCTACAGGGTGAAGAGGGAGTGCTTCTCTGTCCTAGCAAAGAAACAGGACATAATATTCTGATATATAGAGGCCATTAACTAAATTATGCTTAAGGGTACTTTGCCTTCAACCTAAGTTTTCCACTAAAATCCTGAGATGTCCTGCAATATTCTAAAATGTTTAACTCTTTGCTGGGACAGTAAGGCTGATGCTCAGTAATAGCTGAGTGGGTCGATTTCAACCACCTTTGTCCCTACTTTGTCTTCTAGTCATCGGTACTATAAAAACACCATTGAAGGTGACATTGTGAAGTCTCCTAAAGGAACAGCAGACTTTCCAATTACTCTCAGAAACACCTATCTTTAAATTTGGGTTGAGTAGTTACATAAAAGAGTATGTGTTTGGAAAAAGGGATATTAGAAATGTTTATCACCTGATCACGCTTCACTAAAGATCAAATTAATTTATTTAATGTATGCTAGTTATATCTCATTTACTGCAGTTTCTGTATATTTAATTTACATACAAAATGACAGTTTATTTGGGACTTCTTTTCATTCAAACATGTAACAAAGCATTATTCATATTTTGCTGAAAATAATCTTAAAATGTTATTGGTTAAATACTTGGATTTATAAACATTATAAGACATACAGTAAAGAGATGAATTCTTGGTCAAATGATATGTAAAATACAGAACTGTGTCAGCACCAAGCTAAATTTCAACAGCTAATCAACTCCTTTCACCTAAGTAATCAATAATACCAACATGCAATCAGACTACTCTTCAGAATTTACACTAAAATATCTGCTGACATTACACAAGAACTTTGACCAATTTCTTTAATGTGCTAACCTTCATTACAAACTACTGTGTCATTCTTTAAAAGCATTACTAAAAAGCTAAAACATTATGTTTTACTAGATGGTCTATCTCTATGAAAACCTAACAGTCTATGAAAAACCTCGAGGGCAAATGGCTACCTTAATATGAAAATACATCCCAGGTGATAAGACAACTTCCTTTAGTCGATTTTTTTCAGTTTAGCACTCTTGAAATAATTTATTTAAAGGATACATACACTTTAAAAATACCTTAAATTTCATATAAATTACTGATTAATGAAGAGCAACAACTAGGAACAATAAATACACAGTGACAAAACTCACCTAAATAGGGAATGCAAGGTGTCATCTTTAAGCTACTTATATAGTCTCTGAGTCTTTTGTAGTTATCTTCTTTACTCATTACATACTCTAATTTTTCAAAGGTAGTTTTGTCTTTTCGACTTAGTAACTAAAAAACAAACAGAAAAGTCTAAGTTATTTACAAATCCCATTTTGTTAATCAAAGACCTGAAGTTGTGTGGCTTATGAATGTGGATTTTAATTTCTAAGTTTTCTTCTTTAACTGTATTTTGGTAGTATATAAATAAAAGAAAATCAGATATACCTATTAACATTAATAACCCAAGTTCGTTATTTGTAAAATATGATATTTAGTATGTACATAAAATTATTAACTAATAAATTGTAATACCTTATTTCTCTTTACCACCTTAAATGAATAAGCAACTTTTATTTTTTCCTAACTTAAAATAAGTATGTATTCCTATTCAGCTAAAATGTCCAAATATTTTAATTGCCTGTCCCCTGCCTCCTCAAAGACAAACATTCTTGTATAACCCATTAATAAATAAATACTGAATTTTATAATTTAAGTAACATGTTTTCTTGACAAATCTAGTCATGGCTACTAACACTAATTAAGTTTAAAACTGTAATTCTTTACATTTTTGGATTTTGATAAGACATTTTCCTTTCCTTGATCAGTGCTATGTCACAGATAGCTTAACTATTATAAAAGACATTGTTACAAGAGTCTGGAAGGGTAAATTTGTAGTGGGTGCCCTTTGAGATCAATGGAGATAATCAAGGTATCACCTTTAAAGCTAGAAAAGGCAAAGTCAGCAACACACAATGGTATGCATTTCAAGGCTCTACAGTATTTTTTTGAATCATTCCAGAGACCTCAAGAGTCTCCCTTTGTTGCCCCAGGCTAGAGTGCCATGGCATTAGCCTAGCTCACAGCAACCTCAAACTCCTGTGTTCAAATGATCCTCCTGCCTCAGTCTCCTGAGTACCTGGGACTATAGGCGCCTGCCACAACCTCTAGGCTAATTTTTCTATTTTTAGTAGAGATGGGGTCTTGTTCTTGCTCAGGCTGGATCTGGAATTTCTGAGCCTAGGCCTCCCAGAGTGCTAGGATTACAAGTGTGAACCATTGTACCCAGCCAACTTTTTTCTTTAAACATACAAAAATTACTATTTTATTACTATGTAGTAAAGCTGCACCTTTACTTCATATTAAAATGTTGGTGTTATCTGACAGCATGTAAAACAATTCCACCTGTACCATTTTCACCTATTTCTCTTATAAGGTTAAACAGGTAAGTCTGAGTAGTAGTTTACAGATAAAGAGACTGAAATTCAAAGGTGATCACAGGGTTAGTAAGGAGCAGAACATGTTAATACTCTAAAGCGTTCACTCACAAAGATGTACATCCCTGTTTTTCAGGGTCTCATTGTCTGGTTTTGGAGATAAAAGAGTATTCTGACAACTAATATACTATTTTTTCCTAGTATCATAAATAGTACCACTCGGACCTATTTTTCATAGGCTCAAAGCTGTAGGTTATCTTCAGATAATCTCTATCAGAAAAATGTCTGAACAGTATCTTTCCCTCTTTAAAACACAATGTGAAGGAGCCCTTGATTTTCTTTTCTTCCTTTCAAACGTTTTTCTGATGTTCATGTTATCCCTATAATATCACTTCATTATGTCTGCCCTCCAAAAGGACAACGTTCTAATTCCACATGCTATTGGTACCCTCACTCTTCTTCTGGTTGAGAGCATGACAACTGGGGGGCAAAGCTCTTCACACTTTAACTGGTATTCGTGAAAGAGGAGACCCACAGAATTCCAGATGGTCCTCTGACCCCACCTTACCACCACAATCTGTTTTGGAGAAATTCCAGATGAATGCCTGCCCATGTCAGTAACCAGGAAATGTCAGCTCCCGGACTGCCCCTCATCACTTTGAGGTGTACCCCCATAATCATGTGCATTCACAATAAACAAACACTTTATTTTGGACCTTGGGTACAGTTTAATTATAATCCTTTGTTCATACATTTGATTATTATTAGTCTTTGTTACATGACTTCGTTACATTGATTTATTTCTAAATTTTGTAACAAATACACATGCATCACCTGCCTAAGAATTACACGCCAATAGCATATCTACCTATGTGCTCCTTCCATATCGAACTGCCCTGACTATCACTAATGAGGTAACTACTACCTTGAATTTTCTGGTTATCATTTGCTTGAATTTTACTTCTTCTTCTTCTTCTTTTTTTTTTTTTTTTTTTTGGTGGAGACAGAGTCTCACTTTATCACCCTTGCTAGAGTGCTGTGGCATCACACAGCTCACAATAACCTCCATCTCCTGAGCTTAGGCAATTCTCTTGCCTTAGCCTCCGGAGTAGCTGGGACTACAGGTGCCCCAGGTGCCTGCCACAACGCCCGGCTATTTTTCTGTTGCAGTTTCGCTGGGGCCAGGTTCAAACCTGCCACCCTCAGTACATGGGGCCAGCGCCCTACCCACTGAGCACAGGCACCGCCCAATTTTACTTCATTTTAAATAAAGAGTATCACATTGTGTATATAGTCTTTGGCAACTGCTTTGTTTGCCTAACATTTTGACATAAGGTTTCATCTGTGAAGCTGTGGTTAGCTATTAGCTCACTCATTTTCACTGCTTCTATGAAATACCTTTACAGGGTTCATTTCTCTATTTATAAAAGTTCCTTATGTATTCTGAACACAAATTCTTGATAAGTTACAACTGTTACACATATCTTCTTCCCTTGTGTCAGTTTTAGGATATCTTTTTATTTTTTCATTTTTTTAGTTTCAGGATATCTTTTAATAAACAGCAATTATTACTTTAACATGGCAAAACTCACTCATCTTTTCTTTCATTGAAGTTTTCTGAATCTTATCTAAGAAATCCCTACCTATCCTAAGCCAGAAATCTATGCATGCCAAACCAGACAGATATTTACCTATTTCCTTCTAAAAACTTTAAGCTTTCCCTTTTGAATTTAAGTCTTTACTCATCTCACAATGATTTTTATAAATGGTGTCAGGGGCTGATTTAATGTTTCCCCAAGCTAGTAAACAATTTTCCAGTTCCAATTAACAAACAGTCCCTCATTTCTCCACCAAATTATAATGCCATTACTGTCACGTATCACATTCCTTTAAATTTTATAGTGTAAAAGGAAGGATCTATTCCTGGGTTCTTCCTTGGTAGGTATGTCTAAGTCTGCATGAATCCTATATTACCAAAATAATAAAATATATCCAGATATCTTTTAGGGCAAGTGCCCATGTTCCCAAGCCCCATTTTCTTCAGAATCAACCTGGCTCTTACCAAACATTTGCATTTCCACATAAATTTTATAATCAATCCCTTATTCTCAGCACTATTTGGGTATAACTGGCAAATTTAAAATTATACAGTGTTATGTTTTGATAGACATTTAAAATGATTATCAAGCTATCGAGCCAATGTGAGATGTGCCCATCACCTCACATTAACTTTCATATGTTTAAGGTAAGAACATTTAAGAGCTACTCTTTTAAAAAATTTCAACTACATAATATTTTACAAATAACTACAGTCACCAGGCTGTACATTAGATCTTCAGAATTCACACTACATAACTGAAACTTTGTACCCACTGACCAACAACTCCCCACTTCCCCTGCCCCTCAGCAACTACCCTTCTCCCTTCTACTTCTGAGTTACACTTGTTTAGATTTCACATACAGGCCAGATCATATGGTATCTGTCTTTTTGTGTGTGACTTATTTCACTTTGGATACTGATCTCCAAGTTTATCCACGCTGTTGCAAATGTTAGGATTTCCTTCTTTAAGGAGGAGTAGTATTCTATTGTATGTACATATACACTACAGTGGACACCTGCTTCTTTACCTTTGCTTTTGTGGCTAACGCTGCAGTCAACATGGGAGGGCGGATATCTCTTTGACACAGTGCTTTCAATTCTTTGGAAAAATGCCCAGTACTGGGATTGCTGGATCATGTGGTAGTTCTGTTTTTAATTTGGGGGAAACCTCCATCCTGTTCTCTATTATGGCTGTACAATCTACGTCCCTACCAACACTATACAAGAGTTTCCTTTTCTAACCACATCATTGCCAACACTTGTTATCTTTTGTCTTTTTGGTTAATGTCTTTTAGCCATTCTAAAAGATGAGAGAGGATACCTCATTGTGGTTTTGATTTGCACTGCTCTCATGATTAGTGACGCTGAGTACCTTTTCATGTACCTGTTGGCCATTTATTTGTATGTTCTTTTGAGAAATGCTTATTCAGACATTTTTTTAATCAGGTTATTTGTCTTGCTCTGCATTCCTTATACAGTTGTATGCTGCATAATGACATGTCAGTCAACAACAGACTGCATAAACAAAGGAGCTCCCGTAAGAATATCACACTGTATTTTTATATGCCTTTTCTAAGTTTAGATATGCAAAGTTACCATGGTGTCACAACCACCTAGAGTATTGGGTATAATAACAAGCTGTACAGGTATGTAACTTAGAAACAACAGGCTAAACCATATAGCAGATGTGAAGTAGGCTATCCAACCTAGGCTTGTGTTACGTGCACTCTGTGATGTTTGCGTAACAAAATCATCCAATGAAGCATTTCTCAGAATGTATCCTGGTTGTTATGCAATGCTTGATTGTATTTTGGATATTAACCCCTTAAAAGATGTAGAGCTTGGAAGGCACCTGTGGCTCAATGGGTAGGGTGCTGGCCCCATATATCAAGGGTGGTGGGTTTGAACCTGGCCCCAGCCAAACTGCAACAAAATATAGCCGGGCATTGTGGCGGGTGCCTGTAGTCCCAGCTACTCGGAAGGCTGAGGCAAGAGAGTTGGAGGTTGCTATGAGCTGTGACACCACAGCACTCTACCAAAGGTGATAAAGTGAGACTCTGTCTCTTAAAAAAAAAATAAAAGTATAGCTTACTAACATCATCCCCATCATATATTGTCTCTTTACTCCACTAATTGTTTCTTGCTGTGCAGTCTTTTTAGTTTGAGACAATCTCACTGTCTACTTTTGTTTCTGCTCCCTGTATTTTTAGGGTCTTATAAAAAACAATCACTGCTAGAGTACCAATGGCAAGTACCTTGTCCCCTATGTTTCCTATGTTTTCTTCTAACAGTTTTTCTAGTTTCAGGTCTTGTATTTAACTTACTTTTTCGTTTTTGTATGTAATGTGAGATAAAGGTCCATCTTCATTCTTTTATACATAGATAGCCAGTTTTTTTCAGCACAACTTATTGAAGAGACTATCCTTTCCCTTCTGCAGGTTCTTTTTTTTTTGGAGACAGAGCCTCAAGCTATAGCCCTGGGTAGAGCACCGTAGCATCACAGCTCACAGCAACCTCCAATTTCTGGGCTTAAGTGATTCTCTTGCCTCAAGTCTCCCGAGTAACTGGGACTATAGGCACCCACCACAACGCCCAGCATTGTTTGCCAGGCCCAGGCAAGATTCAAACCCGCCAGCTCTGGTGTATGTGGCTGGCGCCTTAACTGCTTGAGCTACAGGCATTGTATTGCAGGTTCTTGGCACTTTTGAAGATCAACTGGCTATAAGTGCATATATTTATTTCTGGGCTCTTTATTTTGTCTGTTTATGCTATTCCATTGTTTGTTTTATGCTATTATCTTACTGCTTTGGTTACTATAACTTTGTGGCACATTTTAAAATCAGACAGTGTGGCTTCCTCTAGCTTTGTTCTTGCTTTGGCTATTCTGAGTCTACTGTGGTCCCACATAAACTTTAGAATTTATTTCTCTTCTGTGAAAAATGTCATTGGAATTTTGATGGGATTGCTTTGAATCTGTGAACTGCTTTGGGCAATATGGACATTTTAACAATATGAATTCTTCCAATCTATGAACACAGGATATCTTTCCATTATTTGTGTCTTCTTCATCTTTCATCAATGTTTTACAGTTTTCAGTATCTAGACCTTTTACCCCCTTGGTTAAATTTATTCCTAAGTACCTTGCTGGTGCTACTAGAAATGGGACTGTTTCCTTAATTTCTTTTTCAAATAGTTTGCTGTTAGCACATAAAAATGGAACAATTTTTGTATGTTTATTTTGTATCTTAGAACATTATACTGAATTCCTTTATTAGTTCTAACAGTTTCTCAACAGTCTTAGGGTTTTCTATATATACAGCAGATTGTGTTATCTGCTCAGATTGAGATTTTGACTCAAGCTGCATATACTCTATATACATTTGGGGAGAACTAAAATCTTTAAATTTTCTTACCTATGAACATGGGCTGTTGTTCCATCTATTTAGTTTTTAATGAGTTTCTGTAGAGTTTTATAATTTTCTGTATAGGAGTATTACAGATTTTACCCCATCTATTGTTTGCTATTTTGTTTCTTCTATCAATACTGTAAATAGTGTCTTTTTGAATATTTTTAATTGTTTCAAATATAACTGGTTTTGTAAATTATTCACATATTCAACTACCTTAGTAAACTCTATTTTAAAAATTGTGGTAGAATACCTATGTATAACATAAAATTGACCATTTCAACAATATTTAAGTGTATAGTTCAATGACATTAATTACATTTGCACTGCTGTGCAACCGTCATTTCCAGAACTTTGTCTTCTCAAATCAAACTGAAACTCTAAAACCATTAAACAACAACTCCCCATTCTCATTTCCCCTGATCTCTGGCAATCACAGTTTACTTGCTGTCTCTAAGAATCTGACTACTCTACGCTCATCATATAAATGGAGTCATACAGTATTTGCCACTTTGTGCCTGGCTTACTTCACTATGATGTCTGCAAGGTTCATTCTGGCATAGCATGTATCAAAATTTCATTCCTTTTAAAGAGAGAATAATGTTTCATTGCTTGTATAGATGTTTGGGTACTATGAATAATACTGCTATAAGCATTTCACTGTTTCTATTCAACACTGATTCTACATTTAATAGAACTATGAAAATGGGCGTCCTTTCCTTTGATGTTGAAGGGAATGCTGCTAATATATCTCCTACACAGGATGTTATAGTCCTTTTGGTGCAATCCCTTTATTAGTTTAAAAAAAAAAAATCCCCAAGCCTTTCCAATTGTATGCTCTTTAACTTGTGGTCCATCTTCCATAAAACCACTATCCTTAACTTTTCCTCTTAGCATTCTCCTTCTTTCCTTATAAAACTGGTAACATAGGAGGCAGATTTGTTATAATCCTTGGTCCTTGCTCTTCTCAATACTGTCTAACTCATTACCCCACCTTCCTCACTAAAATCCTCCAGCTTCTATTATTAACGTCAAAGCACTAGATCAAAGCTGAATTTTGTGTGATGGCGAAACCTTCTGTCTATGCTGTCCAGTATGACAGCCACTCACCACATGCGACTACTGAGCACTTGCAATGTGACTAATATGGCCAAAGGACTGAATTTTTCATTTAAAAAAATTCAATGACTTAAATTTAATAGCCACATATGGCTAATAACTACAATATTAGACAAAACTTGTGCTGTAATTTATAGATCTACAAGTCATTGTTTCCCTATATCTTGAAGACTTTAGTAGTTGGAGAAAAAGCCCATGAACCAATATTATCCTTATCATGTATCTTGATGATTGTCATTTTCATGGAGATAATACTGCCAACACCCTGGTTTCTCAGTTTCCTCACTTCTCTTCCTCCAATGATCTTACCTCTCTGCTACTCTAAGCTTCCACTCCCTTTCTCATTGTGAATCCAGTAATCATTTGACTCCACTGGGACTTCTAACTCAGTGACCATATTACCTTTTTGCTATTCTTCACCTTCTTCCTTTCACTGAATTTTCTCATCTACCTATAAAACAGTTCTTACATTTGCCCTCCTTCATCTCTTGTGCTACCCCTGACTCCTCTGGAATAAACAGGCATAGGAAAACCCCAACTCTGGGTAGACAGCTCTTTGTACAACTGCAAACTGAACACCTCAATACATAACTCTGCTGACTGGTTTTACTTTAAATTCATGATCGAAATTCTTAAGTGGATCCTACACAAGACCTATCAAATCTATTACGTGCTCCAAGTTAATGCACTCTCACACTCTCCCAAACGACTTTCATATCCTTTCCTCTTTCAAACCTCTAATATCTCTCCCTCATCGCTCTCAAAGCAATCAAAAGAACTACAAATTCCACCACCAAATTTATCCATTTATGGGAATCTATAATCAAATGCATTCCCTTTCCTTCTGTTAAAATGGATAAACTGAGATCAGACATGGCTCATGTCTATAAAGAGAACTTTGAGAGGCCAAGGGGGAAGATCACTTAAAGGTCAGGAGTTCAATTCCAGCCTGAACAAAGTAAGATCCCATCTCAAAAAAAAAAAAAAAAAAAAAAAAAGCAAAATTAGCTAGGCATGGTGGCGTGCACTTATAGCACTAGCTAGTCGAGGGCTGAGGCAGTAGGACTGTTTGAGCACAGAAGTTTGAGGCTGTGAGCTAGGCTGAAGCCATGGCACTGTAGCCCAGGCAACAGAACAATACTCTGTCTCCAATAAAAAAAAAAAGGATAAACTGTAGGGCTATATTAGAGTCCTGGCCCTTCTGTTTTATATAATAAAACACATCG
Source organism: Galagoides demidoff (assembly GCA_963574575.1). Classification (NCBI taxonomy): domain Eukaryota; kingdom Metazoa; phylum Chordata; class Mammalia; order Primates; family Galagidae; genus Galagoides; species Galagoides demidoff. Next base: position 25,219 of record CAUYQV010110505.1, read on the forward strand.
CCAGTGAAACCCCTCATTCTCTCACCATTTTTCTTTTCTACAAGATCACTGCCACTAGCTTAAAACATAATGTCATGAATGCCGTCTCCATATACAACAAAATAACACAAATCTTTGGTCTCATCTTCCCTTCCAGCCATTATGAGATTGCGCTGCAGAAACCCACTGCAACCCATTAGGGCAAATTCACTATACCCACTTCTTTGCACTCATTCTGTGAAGTCCAGTTTTTCACCACTATTACACTGAAATCTTTCTTGCTAAGGTCACCAATACTCTCTAATTACCAAAGTTTGTACCTTATTCAACTTATTAGTGTTATCTGACAAAGGTGACCAATCTTTCTCGAAACAATTCCTTTAACTGAAGTGGAAAATTTTGTCCCGTAATTTTCTTTGTTGATTCCTTCTCGTTTTTCTGATCTTGGAGGTCCCAGGGCTTTTCATCTGTGCTTACTCTTTAAGTGAACCCATCTACTTTAAATAATTTATGCTCGTGATTACAAAAATATTGCTCTAGCCCAACCACTCCTGTAAACTTATATATCTAACTTTGACCTTGCAACTCACAAAGATCTTGTCAGCCTATTCAAACACATTATGCTTCAAATAGAACCCCATTCTGTATGCTCCTTCTCTATACCTGAGTATGAGTAAATAGCATCTTGATTATCAGATTCAATGCCATCTCTTTGAACTTGTTTCCTACCACCCCACTACCTTCCTAGCTTATTCCACTGTCAACACTGAACCCTGCTATTCTCTGAACATATCTGGGCCTTTGTACTTGCTATTATCTCTACTTGGAAGTCTTTTCTCTTTGATAACCACATAAATGGTTCCCTTAGTTCCTCCAGGTCGCTACCCAACTATTACTTATCTCTTACCACATTGTATGAAACAGTACTACCCCACTCTCCTTCCTACCACATTTTTCTTCAGAGCGCTTACCACTATTTATAATATGTCATTTATTTATTTCCAATTTCTTTCCCCAGTAAAATGTTAGATGTATTAGACTGGGACTTTGTTGAAATTGTACACAACTGTGTTAACAGACAATTAGAGTCTGACACAGGATGGAATATTTTAAAATTTAATACAAACACCAAAAGTTTTACTCAGATAAATAATGCAAGTGTTACCAAATAAAAATTATTTTTTTCCATGCAAATATATGAGTGAGACAATGAAGGTAACTTCCAGGAAAACAAAAATTAACTTGAGGGAAATGTATCTCATCTCTTAACCACAGCATAAATCAGACTACAACTCTTTTCTAAGACTTTAAAGACGGAATTTGTAACCATATGATCATTTCCATTCTTCCATGAAATGCAAATTTTAAGAGAAAAAGACCATCATTATTAAAAATTATTATTATTATTATTTTTTTTTTTTTGCAGTTTTTGGCTGGGGCTAGATTGAACCTACCACCTCTGGTATATGGGGCCAGTGCCCTCTCCTTTGAGCCACAGGCACCACCCCTATTAAAAATTATTTTTAAAGTAAGAAAACCCTTCACTCAGGGGAAGGTTCTTCACTCTATAATACAAATATAACACAAGAAGGATAATAAAGCATTTCCACATTAATGTTTTTCCAATATATCTATGCTGGCTTTCATGAGAAACATCTGTCTCTTCTGATACTATGAAAAGCAAAAGCTGCACTTGGTTAATTAAAAACAAAGTTATACTTTAGTGATGAAAGTAAGTTTTAAAAAGACAGTCATATTTTTAACATAGGACCTTAAAAACACATTAATTCTCTGTACAAAATGTAGTAAGACTCTAAACAAAATCATTGTTCTTTAACATTAAAGAACAATACTGGATATAAATAAATGTAATTAAATATAAAATTTTACTTTAATGAATATAAATTTAAAATCTTGAAATACTGAGTGCAGAATCATGTCAAATATGAAAATACATAGACTTATACAGGTCAAAATTCATACCCTGACATTGTAAAAGTAATAGAATCAAATATAATTAACATAATAATATCAAGTGTGCAGCAATATCAAATAATTTCTTATTAACCATCAGACTTTCTATTACTACCAAGGAAAAAAATTTTGTTTTCTGAAGCTTAAACTTTAGATCCTCCTCAACTATACAAAAACATCATCTTTACAAGATTAAATGTAACTTTTTTGCATTCATACTTTCCCATCAGTTGAATATGAAAAACTGTGTTGTCAAAGATGTTTAAAGTGGTTCTATAAAAATGATTCCCTAATGAGCAGAAGCCAAGTACCAGCTGTAATTAATTTACCCAAAAATTACCTTATAAACCTGATGGAATACTAGAGGAGAGAAAACATAACTTTCAAAGAACAAAACACAAAGGAATTTAAAAATCCTTATCTAACATCATAATATCAATCTTGCTAAGAACTACAAAAGAAACTAATACATCATTACTTTCCACAGGAAGTTTAACCTTTCATTAAGAAAGATTTACTCACCGCCCATGTTTTAGTCAACCTGAAAATTGGGGCACTCTGTAAGCCAGAAACCACTGCCATGAGTGCATGAAGGTTATTCAGCTCATACAATTTCTGAAGATTTAAGAAAATGGGGGAGAAGCATGAAAAATAAACAACATGAACACAAGAAAAATATAGATTAATAAATACGATCTAGGTAACTGTAGTGTTTTGGTATTTATTAGGCTCATTGTTGAGGTATGTCTTTATTTTCATTTTTAATTTTTTGTAAGAGTTTCACTGTATTGCCCAGGTTGAGGTACAGTGGCATCTTTACAGCTTACTACTACCTCAAATTCTGGGCTCAAAGGATCCTCTCACCTCAGTCTCCTAAGTATCTGGGATGGAGGGCGTACATTTTTTTCTCTTTCTTTGTTGCCCAAGCTGGTCTCAAACTCCTGATCTCAAGTGATCCTCTCACCTCAGCCTCCTTCCTGAAGTGCTAAGATAATAGGCGTGAGCCACCACGTCTACCCAGAAATCTGTCTTTTGACTATCTACTATGGTACAGGAAGTTGTTTTAGGCCCACAACAGAAATGTGATCTCTATTTTGGCATTATCTGTACTCTCTCGGAATAAATACCAGTATTTATCTAGTCAGAGTTGGCAGAAGGATATGACAAAAATAATGGAGTAAAAGTAATATTTGAGAGAGAACAGCAAAGAATTTTATTGAATTACAGAAAGACACTAATTCCTAGAAAAAAGTAGCTCAAGGAATCCCAAGAAGAATAAATATAAAGAAATAAAAACTTAGAAAAAAAAAGATATAGAAAAGTACAGAATACCAAAAACTAAAAAAGATCTTAAAAGCAAAATTAAATGAATAGCTTAATAGCACCAAGGAAATTTGATATGATGGAACTGTATCTGTGGCTAAGGAAAAAAAAATCTATCAGTTTGGCAGGAGAGAAAACATAACTTTCAAAGAACAAAACACAGTGAGCCTGTGGTTCACTGAGTAGGGCGCAGGCCACATAGGCCAAGGGTGGCAGGTTTGAACCCAGCCCCAGCCAAACTGCAACAAACAACAGCCGGGCATTATGGCAGGCACCTGTAGTCCCAGCTACGTGGGAGACTGAGGCAAGAGAATTG
>CAUYQV010110506.1:0-17875 GCA_963574575.1 Galagoides demidoff
TCCCAGCTACTTGGGAGGCAGAGGCAGGAGACTTGCTTGAGCCCAGGAGTTGGAGGTTGCTATGAGCTGTGATGCCATGGCACTCTACCCAGGGGGATAGCTTGAGGCTCCGTCTCAAAAAAAAAAAAAAAAAAAAAAGAGGTGATCTGTCCTGATCTGTAGCATTTTCAGACTTCTGTGGTGTAAATACTCGGACCATTGTGAATTTCAAAGTCCAACCTGATATCCCCTAAAACAGAGTAGGGAAAGCCCATAAGCTGCTATCAAGGCTTTGCTAGTCGTTGCCAGCACACCTCAGAGATCAGGGACATCTGCCTTCACATTTTTTTCTCTCTCCTTAACTAAAAATACTGGTTTGCGCTTCCCTCTATCCAACTTTCTGCAACTTCATGGTTATTTTACTGTTATTAAATGCTTTGAATGAGTTGACATTGCTGTTTGGAATAGGGAGAACTTGGGAAAAGTTGCATTTCCATTCCCAAGGCTGAATTACCATTTCTGTCGTGAACTCTGCCACAAGACTCAGGCAGAGGGGCTCAGCCTGGGTTTGCAGCTTCACAGAGATTTGCATCAGACAGTAAATCCCCGTTTCAGAAAGGAATGAAGCCTCAGGAACCTGACCATGAGTAAATGTTAGTCACAATGACTGTTTATCACAAGCCTTCGCAGATACTCCACAGTTTTCAGGCAGTGTTTATGCAGAGGATTAGTAAGAGAGCAAAAGTCTCTGGGGAGGGAGCTCTCCAACCCTCACGTCTCTCCAAGCATTAAATTATCAACAAAATTAAACCCGTACTCCACCCTAGAGCCCAGCCTCCCAGCCAACTTTAGACACCCACGTGTGTTGGCAGAGATAGAGTCAACAACAAAAGCACACATGTCACAGCTCCTGCAGAGTGACACGGCCACCAAACTCGGGTGTGGCAACCCAAGCGGGCTGGAAATCCTCACAGCAAACACAACACTGCACCCACCTCTTGTTATGTGGCCGGTGGCAGGGTACAGGACGTTGCTTCTGAAAGCAACGATAGCGAAACCAGCCAGTGCCCTAACTATTTGTTAAACGCCTAATGATTAACAGAAGCCCAGCCTCAGCCGTTGGGCTGCCACTCAGGGAAATCTGTTTAGTACACAGTCAACCACCAATATTTAGAACAGGTTGGACAGATGGCTCCAAAGTTCAGACTAATTGTGTTTGCCTCAATTTCACACAGGTTTGGGTGATGAAGGCCATAAAATTCAAGAAAAGCATAAACATAAATACCCTCACCCTGACAATGTGTGAGCACTCCCCTCTCTGCCTGATGAAATCTGAGAAAGACATGGGATTAGAAGCAGAGGAGAGTCTCAGCTGAGTTGATTGGAGATCACTGGACGTTGCCTGTGACTGAAGGTCAAGGAGAAGGAAATGAAATCTTCATGGAGTCTTTCTGCATAGAGCGCCTGAAGGAACCAATACAGTGAAGGAGTTTCCTGACGCTCAGCCAGTGGCTCAGAAATCTGTAAGGAGAAACCAGCGATTCTGATTCTCAAGTAGAAAAACCTTGTGACAAGGTTGTAAATGGTGCATTTGGCCTACTCTCCGGTGAGCTTCTCTACACACCTCAGATCCCGAATCTTATAACCAACAAAAAAGTTGGAGGCTGAGCTACAAATATCACAAGTTTAATATGATTATAAATATAACCTTAAGTAGATTCGAGAGGCCTACTCAACCAATCCTAGCACTGCCCTGGTCACCATTACCCTCTCTTTGCATTTGTAAAATGGGCATGTGAAGCCTGACTTTATAAACATAGTATTTCATACAGATGTTGCTAAGATAAGTGAAACACATCTTCCAGCCAAGGGGGTATTGTAAATTCAGATTTTAAAGCCCAAATCTACTCCCACTAAATGTTATATCAAGTTTTTTTTTTTTTTCTTGAGACAGAGCCTCAAGCTCTCGCCCTGGGTAGAGTACCATGGCATCACAGCTCACAGCAACCTTCAACTCCTGGGCTTAAGCGATTCTCTTGCCTCAGCCTCCCAAGTAGCTGGAACTACAGGTACCCGCCATAACACCTAGCTATTTTTTTTGGTTGCAGCCGTCTTTATTGTTGGGAGGGCCCGGGCTGGATTCGAAACCGCCTTAGCCTCTTGAGCCACAGATGCCGAGCCTATGTCAAGTTTTAAAAGAGAAGAATACAACAGGCACAATCCTCATTCCAAAATGAGATAAACTTCTCCATAAATCAGAAGCAGAATGCAGGAGGTGTGAATAATTTATCTGAAAAATATATACGGACCTAATAGCTATCCAAAAATATATCTGAAAAAATGTAGGAGCTCACAGTAAAGCTCTGTATCTAGTCAAGAGAGAGACCTGCTGCCCACTGGAATAAGTAGGGAGTAGACACCCCACAGCCTTGCCAAATTCAGGTTCCCTGAGCTTCCAGTGTGCGGCAGGGGCCGGACGAGGAGCCCAGTGGGCCTAACTGAGCCATCCATGGAGTCCAGGAGGGGATGGTATCAGGGAGAAAAGACAAACCAAACAAAACCATTTTGTTCATGATGAACTTTCTAACACACAGCAACAAAATTTAACCTGAGGAAGTGAGCCAAAAACATAAAAATCAGGAGATCAATTAGGAGTTAATAACTATTAATTTGATATAACTAATTTTAAATATTACTATAACTATTATTTCACTGGTACATATTATTCCAGTGGCCTAACCTGAAAGGGTGTATCTAAGTATGTCTAGGGAACTCTAAGAAATAGAGAAAGGACTGGCATCCCTAAAAAAGAGCGAGCGTTCACAGACAGGAAGAAATAATAACAATAATACTATTATTAGGAAGAAGATACGGATTTAAAGAAATCATTTAAATCCCAGAAATGACTCCCAGTTTCAGCTCTGACATTTAAAGAGCTTGGAAGTCACACTCCTGTTCCTACAACCAGAAGAAGCTAAACAAACTGGAAATCAACAACTTTCCCTGAATACATCAGAGAATAAGACCAACAGGTGAATTCAGGCCTCGGAGTATCTGGAGTGGAAGACATCGGCTGGGCTTATCCCCAGTAGAAATGCATAGCAATTTTGATGACTTGCTAAAGGTGGAGCGTGGATTAGCAAGAGAGTGAGCAGCTCTGCGGCCCGATCTTAGGAGGCCCCCGCAATTTTGTTAGCAGACATAGCAGGTCCACCAGCCTGTCATGTCAGCCATACACAGAGACGGAGTTAGGTCCACCACACTTTATTTGTCAGGAAGGCCAGGATTCTGGAGAACAGCAGGAGTATCCTCTCTAAGACTATTCTGTTCTTCCATTCCAAAATTATACTTTTATACGTAAGTATTAAGAGCAAAGACCACACCGACCTCTATCATGAATAATAATCAGCAAACTCAATGATCTATAACAACATTCTGATTCAAAAGTTAATCTCTGATATTAATCCACCTAAACCACTCAAGATAGGAATCTTTAGGGTGAGAGCTAAATTTACAAAACAGAAAGAATAAGAGATGGGGTGAAGGTCAGGCAGGACCAACCAGACTGTGTCCACCCCAGGCTACCTGTGCTTCCATTTTCATGGATTTTACCTCCAGGAGCCCGACCAGATCCTGATCTGAGAAAGAGTCCCTTGTGGCTCTGATCGGGGAGGAGGGGAGGGAAGAGTAACCCTTTAGAAATACTTCCACCTTTTCCTTGACGAAGGCCTACTTTCCAGGGAAAGACTTTACCAAAGCCTTATCCAGGCTCCCTCTCCAGCCTGGTCAAGCCCTCTTGTTTCACCTGGGAATGTGGGTATGAAGCTGAGAAATACCTGTGACAATCTCAGCCTAGGGACAGGCCCACTAAAAGACTGAGATTTAACAGGAAGATTATAGAACACTTCCTCTCCGTCACCTTCCCCCATCCAGTGAATAGCAGTGGGTTGGTGCTGACGGGGGAACCACTTAGGGAAGCCCAGGGTCAAGAGAGAAGAAAACGACAAGAACACAGGAACGATTGGAAACCCCTGGCATCTCTAGCTATAGAAAACATTAAACATAGCCCAAAGCTTAACCAGACTCTTAACACAAAATGTCATGCTAAAAGTTTATTTATCATAATTCTTATTACCTGACACAATGTCTGTCTTTCAGCAACAACAAAAATACAAGACGTGCTAAAAGGCCAGGCAAAGAAAACAGCCTGGAGAGGAGAGAACAAGCCTCAAGCCCAGATTTGGACGTGACACAGATAGCACAGCGATTAGAGAACTTAAGATGACCATGACTAACATGTTAAAGACTCTAATGGAAAAAGCAGAAAACACACAAGAACACACAGGTGATGTAAGTACAGAAATGAAAACTCCAAGCAAGAATTGAAAGGACGTGCTAGGAATCCAAAGCTTTGTAATAAAGATAGAAAATGCCTTTGATGGGCTCATCAGTAGATTGGTCAAAGTCAAAGAAACAACCAGTCAACTTGAAGATATCGTTTGAGCGGTTTAATTTTTTTTTTTCTTTTTGAGACAGAGTCCTGTTCTATTGCTCTGGCTATAGAGCAGTAGCAAGATCATATCCCACCACAGGCTCAAACTCCTGGGCTCCAGCAATCCTCTTGCCTCAGCCTCCCGAGTAGCTAGGGTGATAGGCACGTGTCACTACGCCCAGCTAATTTTTTTTTTTATTTTTTGTTGAGACAAGGTCTCATTATTCTTCTCAAGCTGCTCTTGAGTTCCTCAAGTAACTCTCATTCCTTGGCCTCCCAAAGTGCTGGGATTACAGGTTTGAGCCACAGGGCCAGCTGTAGATACTTTAGCAGAAACTTCTAGAACTGAAATCCAAAGAGAAACAGAATGTGGATGGGACAGAAGATCCAAGTACTGTAGGACAATTTCTAAAAAGTGCAACGTAGGCATAATTGGAATACCAGAAAGAGAAGAAAAAGAAAGCCAAGAGAAAGAAATACCACAAGTAATAATGAACAAGAACTTTCTAAAAAAAAAAAATTTTTTTTTTTTTTAGAGACAGAGTCTCACTTTATAACCCTCAGTAGGTGCTATGGCATCACAGCTCACAGCAACCTCCAACTCTTGGGCTTAGGTGATTCTCCTCAGCACACTGAGTAGCTGGGACTACAGGCGCCCACCACAACACCCGGCTATTTTTTGTTGCGGTTTGGCTGGGGCTGGGTTCGAACCTGCCACCCTTGATATATGGAGCTGGCACCCTACCCACTGAGCCACAGGTTCCACCCTAGAACTTTCCAAAATTAATGGCAGATACCAAATCACAGATATAAAAACTCAGAAAACACAAAGCGGAACTGTCCAAATAATCAACACTTAGGCAGTATATATTCAAAGTGCAGAAGACCAAAACCATAATAAAAACATGAAAGAAGACAGAGGTGGGGGGAAGTCCCACATCACTTACAGAGGAACAAGGATAGGAATCACAGCAGACTTCTTTCCAAAAGGTGTTCGAAACCCCTAGATGGATCAGGCTCTTGGTCGTTCAGTGAGAGGGGACAGTGACAATATGGAAGACAGGACCCAAGACAGCGTGCAGGACTGAAATCTTAAAAACCCAGAAAGTGCAGCTGAGGGGCTTGAAGACTGGACCGTGAGCCTCCCATCTGTACCTAGGAAGAGTCTCAACAGAAGAGGCCAGAGGGAAGGTGAAGCCACAGTGTCCAGTTTCCAGGACAGACAACAGCTGTGAGACCTAAGGAACATCAAGGGAAAAATAGGATAAATGAAAACAGATGCAGGCACTGAAGAAAACCCACAAAATATAAAGAGGTAATGTTAAAAGCTGCCACAAAGAGAAGAGAGTCGCCCTTCTCATTAGCAGCAACAGATAATAAGAAGCAAGAGAACCCCAGCCTGGAAGAGCTAAGAATTCTGTCTACAAACTAGAATTAAGTCCAGCAAAAGTGCCAGAAAAATCCCGAAGTGCGGTGACTTAAACACCAGGACAGTTCATTTCTCTCTCCTATCAGAGCCCAGAAGAGGGTCATTCAGAACTGCCGTGGTGGCTTTCCTCCCGCTCCTTAAGGATCTACGTTCCTTCCATCTTTCAGATCGATGGTCCCCGGGATGTGTCCCTTGTCGCATAGCCCAGGACAGTGCTTCTGCTCTCACGCCCAAGCTCCCAACAGCAGAATGAAGGAAGAGGCAAAACAGCAGCCAAGCCAAACTTCTCTGTTGTAGAAGCTCCCAGAGCAGCTTCCCAGCACTTCCTGTCTATGTCCATTGGCTAAAACTTAGTGGGGCTGCACCCAGAGATTATGGGGAAGGTGGTCTTCACAATGGGCAGCTGCATGTCCAGTTACAAAGTCTGTTTCTGTGGAAGAAACAGATAACAGATACTGGGGACAAGCAGCAATTTCTGTCATACTGCGTATGAAACCAGTTTGAGGTTTTTGGTTTTATTTATTTTATTTATTTATTTAGAGACAAAGTCTCACTTTGTCACCCTCTGTAGAGTGACGTAGTGTCATAGCTCACAGCAACTTCAAACTCTTTTTTTTTCTTTTTGTTAAATCGTAGCTGTGTATGTTAATGCAATCATGGATACAGTGTGGTGTTTTCATGTACAATTTGAAATATTTTCATCAAACTGATTAACATAACCTTCATGTCATTTAACTTCAAACTCTTGGGCTCAAGTGATTCTCTTGCCTCAGCCTCCAAAGTAGCTGGGACTACTTGCAAACCCCAAAATGCCTGGCTATTTTTTTAGAGACAGGGTCTCTGTCTTGCTCAGGCTGGTCTCGAGCCTCTGAGCTCAGGACAATCCACCCACCTTGGCCTCCCAGAGTGCTGGGATTACAGGTGTGAGCCACCTCACCCTGCCAAGGTTTTTGTTTTTAACAAGGCATTTTGAGTCCAGCTCGGTGGCTCACGCCTGAAATCCCAGCACTTTGGGAGCTGAAGTAGTTGGATTGCCTGAGTTCACAGGTTTGAGACCAGTCTGAGCTAGAGTGAGATGCCATGTCTAAAAATAGCCAGGCATTGTGGCAGGTACCTGAGGTCCAGCTACTCAGGAGGCTGCAGCAAGAGAATCACCATGTTGCTATGAGCTATGATGTCAAGGCACTCTACCAGGTAAGACAAAGTGAGACTTTGTTTCAAAAAAAAAAAAAAAAAGAAGAAGAGGAAGAAGACATTTTAACTCTAAGAATTATAACCACAGCATTATTTAAAACAGCAAAAGCTAACCAAAAAAAGTAAATGAGATCTGGTAAGATTGGGCAACTGTAGATAGCTTAGTTCTCTAATAATGTTCTTCCCACATTCTCAGAGCAGGGGTTTTTAACTTGAGTGTTCATGGATGGATTTTAGGGGATTTTCAACTTCCTACAATTATATATAGACTATGAGGTTTATGCGCCATTTCCTGGGGTTCTGATAAATTCTCAGAAGGGTCCATAATCCCCATAGTAGTTAAAATTAACTTTAAATAATAGGTTTAGGTTGGGTGGTGCCTGTGGCTTAAAGGAGTAGGGCGCCAGCCCCATATGCTAGTGGTGGTGGGTTCAAACCCAGCCCCAGCCAAAAACTGCAAATAGTAATAATAATAATAATAATAATAATAATAATAATAATAATAAGTTTAGGTTGCATCTTAAGGATTCTATTTAAATGTTTACACAGTAGAACAAATTTGCCCAACCAAGTCCTGCAATAAAAAAGCTGCCCAGAAGAAAATGGTGTAGTCAGAGCTTAAAATGACAACATTTACCCTAGAGGTTTCTGGGGTGCCGCTTTCATCCAGTACACAAATTCTTCTATTATTACTTATTGTTTTATATCTTGCCTTTCAAGTAACTTACATTTATTTTTAAGACAGGAGGTTGTTTCTTAGACAGCTTTGTGTGATGTCAGTCATGACCCCTGCCCACGGGCGGCATCCCACCCACGGCTGGATGTCCCTTTAATGGTTCCCTAGTCACTTCCTGCCTCGCTGGGCCCTGTTCATTGTATGCTGCCTACAGGAGAGTCCACGGGATGATAAACAGCCGTTATTGTCCTTTTAAGTTTTAATTTTGCTGCTTCCTAATCTGTCTCTGAAATTAGGTTGCAGAGATATGGTCTCCTCCTCTTCATAGAAAGGATAATAAGCTTGAGCCTTAGATATGTTCATTACCCAATTTTGGAGAATAAGCCCACGGCAGAGGTTGGTAGAAGCCAGATTTCTAAATTCCCTCTCTTGGTCTTTTCCACTTACCCACACACCCTTTGCTGGGAGAAAAGGCAAGATTTGCCACTCCTGGTGTTTGGCTCCCACACCCAGTGTCTCCATCCAAGGAAGTGTCCCCAAACCCTCTTCTGCCATTGTGCCTTAGGCTGAGGAATAAGAGAAGGGGGCTTTGATCAATGAAATTCAGCCAGGGAGAGCTTCAGGACTGGCGAGGGCCCAGCCAGCACCCTTACAGTAGTCACCAAGAATGGCCTCAACTCCTCTTGGAAAATAAGTTTTCTTATTAACATGTGCCATGAGCATGATCTTCTGTGTAACCCAGAGAATTTCATATTGCTGTCGGTATTGTCTCCACTTCATGAGTGTGGAAACTCAAGCACAGAAGGGGAGAGTAACTTGCCCACCACCACACAAGGACATAGTGAGGGAGGCAGATGTCCCACCCAGGCTGGGGGTTGCAGAGCCTGAATTCTCAACCACTGACTCTCCAAGTATTCAGCAGGCACCAAAGGCCTTGGCGGGGCCTGCAGGACACAGGGGGCTGTGGTTAAAGCAGACACGCCGTCATCGGGGGGAGTGTGCTTTACTTCAGGTCCACCGGTACTAACTCAGGGAAGTTGTTGAAACCTGATTCAGTGAATCACACCCGTCTGAGCCAGCTCTCATGGGCAGTCTCCATCCTGGTGCCTCTCTCGTAAGATTGCTGCGTGGATTAAGTGCAGACAGCTTTACGTGACCCCTGGAACACAGCGCATACTAGTGCACACACAAACAGACACAGGGACGGCAATGGAAGAACTGAAACTCCATCCAGATTACCTGACTCACACATAGATAACAAAGTTGCCATTAGAGGAAAACGAATGGCTGGAGAGACAGTTGCTGAATCAGGAGACCTCACTAGTCCCGGGAGGAAGACAAGGAGCCAGGCAGACTTGGGTTCTAGAACTAACTTAGCCGCACTGGACTGTCTGTTGAACACTTTTTTTCACACAGTGCGTGAGAATGTGCTGAGCTGTAAGTTGTCTTCAAAATACAACAGACTGGAATGTGCAGCTCTAATTCTGAAATGGCTCAAGATGCTCCATGAAGGAGCCTGAGTATAGTGGGCTGAAAATGACCCCCGAAGGTGACTCCCTGCTCCACACAGAGGAGGGGACGAGGGGAGGCCTAGATGACGCAGGGTGGCAAAGCGGGAGGGCAGGAAATGTGTCAGCAGTAATGACTGTGGGCTAGTTCATTAGGAAGACAAAGGATATTCAGGAGTGGAAAATTAAATGAACCTTTGCACATTAGATCTCATTAATGACTCTTAAAGACAAAGTCAAGAAGACTCGGGCGTCAAAGGTAAGATTGCTTAGTAATAAACATATTGATTATGGAGAATGCCTAGTAACTGAGGGAAATGGAGGGTGACCCAGATGAAGACCTAGAATTCCAAAGATGTTTTTGAAAGAAATATATTTAAATTTGTGTTAAAATTTTGCAAGAAGTAGCAGAATGTAATAAACACGTGATCACATCAGAGAATGTTTTTCTTCTTCTATTTCTTACTGTTTTAGAAAAATAAAGCAATTCTGGTGGTGGAAAATTATATTAGGTGCTTTTAAATAGCCATTTTCAACCTTTTCTTAGAGCCCAGAAGGTTCATGCATTTGTTCGCTAGGTTTGGATTATAAAAGAATCACAGCAAAACAGCATGGAGTAATTAATATGGCAGAAACTCATCAGCTTGTCTCCAGAAGGTCAAATGTGTGATGTGCAGAATCCAATTAGGGGGTCAAACTGTCCTGTCAACTTTTACATCATTAGCTGTTTATAGGGGTCAATACCTTTCAAGGATGTGGGCCCAAGAGTACAATTTCTAAGCAGCTGGCAGAATTGCTGAACCGTTTAGCATTTTCTTTAATCACTTAAGGTAAACACATTTTAAAACCCCTTAATAATATTAAGGATATATAATAACATCTTTAAGCCAATAGTCATAAATAGACTAAGGTTCATTCCCCAGTCAGTAATAAATCAAACAAATAATACAGTAGCTAAATCGAAATCTTTAGTTCCATTCTGGCCAAATGAAAGTGCAATAAACAAATGGAAGCACAAATTTCTAACCTCTGTCTTCCCAAATCATGTCAGACCTTTGGGGAAAAAAAACCTGTCACTTTCACAATAAAGCAATTTGTGAGATGAGAAGATGGGAGGAAAATGGACTGTCTGAGACTTTGTTGTGATGACCTAAGTTCAGACAATTTTAAAATTAAATTCATATAATAAGTGTGTATTAATGATCCAAGCAGAATGCGTATATGGGTAGGCCTGTATGCCAGGATATATGTTCAAGAAGAATTTGGGGACAGGGTTGGAAAGTGGGAACTAAAGTAAGCATCTAAGTTTTTGTAGAAAGAGAACTCTTACCACACGTTGCATTCAGTAGCCGAAGGGCTCAAGGCCCAACCACGACCACTCATATCCCTCCATAAGGCCAGATGGTTCTATTATAAATATGTATACATCGATGTGTCTGTATGTGTAAGTTTGTACACACACATATATATTGACTGAATGGCAACCGTGTGTTTATAGTGTATTAAGCTCTTTAAATATGTGATTTCATTTATTTCATACAACCTAAGAGGTGGGTATTGTCCCCACCTCACTGAGCAGGATACTGAGGCTTACAGAGATCATTTCACTTGCTCAAGGTGACTCACGGGTGGGATATCTGGGACTCCAGATCTTTTGCTTCTAACACCACACCAGGCCCTTACCCAAACGTTAAACCCACGTGGCTGGGAGGCCGGTTTGCCATCCGGCCACATCCTACCTGCCCACAGGACATCTCTTTGAATTCTCTACCTCTCTTCCTTCTGATTGATCCTTTGCCTAAACTGCTAAAGGGAATCCGACAAACCAATATACGACAAAACGAAAACTGACTTCATTTACTTGATTGAAACATGGGCCTTTTGATACACCGGTTTTATACCAGTAATTTCAAACCCCGTGACCCTCTGTCTTAAATCTATGCTCCTGCTTAATTTTAATTATGATCACTGTCTCAGTAGCAGCTAATTTCCACTGGTTTTTGTTTGCCCATCATCAGAGGGACTGTTTTGAGGCTTACGATATTCCTGGGACCCTTTGGGTACATCCAGTTCTGACTCATAAAACACAGTGAGGAATTACAACTATGATTTCTGCCGTAGGCATAAAATTAGCCACCTAATTCCATCTTGTTGTTTTGTCTCCCTAATTACTTCTTTATTAAACTACTTGTGTGACAGCAGGAGGGGCTGCTGATCTTACTCTGTCTCAGGAAGTTAAGAGGAGGGTGTGCTGAGTGTGCCCCCCCCTCACCGCCCTGCCCCCTGACGTGCGCCCTGGGAGACTGTCCCCATCAAATGCGCCAGTGGGTTGCCGGCCTTGCCCCTTGCTTGAGTTTATCAATGGGCAGGAGGAGAGTGAATGCCGGAGTGACTGTTCCCCTGGCTTCCTCTCTGCGGGATCACTGTGGGTATCTGTGTCTCTCTGCGAAGCCACAGCTCCTATCCTGTGTCTGTCTGCACGCAGTGCTCTCCAGTTCCCATAACTTTTCTCCGTTAGTCTCCAGGTGACAGCTCCCTACTGGGGCTAGCTCTGGTGTTCACCACCATCCCTGTGTGTTTCTCTAAACCCTGCCTCCTTGTCTTAAGTTGTCCCTTTCCTAAACCCTCCTAAATGGCCATTTTGCGTGTTCCTGCTTCCTGCACTCTGACGAATACAGAAGAGATAAACGTTCGCCTGACTCCAGACTTCCCTTGCGGGCACTGCAGTGAAGATGATTGCCCGCTTAATCAAGTGACATTGTTAAAGATTAAGCCCTACCTGTGCACCGCACGCACGGCCTGTGGTTTCATCCAGTTTAGACCTCGTTTGGGAAGAAAACACTGAAGTAAGTGCATCTGGCTGTTATGCAGATGAAACGGTCCCCAGCCCCCAACGGGCATCATAGTGCAGTGAATCTGCAGCCCAGACTGGCCTACAGCAGCCACCTGAGCCTTCAGTATAAATAACCCTGCTAAACAAACAAATGAACAAAAATGCAACCTTGTCCCTGGAGAGATAAATATGATTGTCCTATGAAGCTTCTTGGAGAAAAGAAGAATGTTCTTCTGCAGATTGTCCAGAGCTTCTGGTCTACCAAATTGCTCTCTTGTGCACATACGCCTCACAGATAGGAGCATTTCCTGATGTTTATTAATCTGTCTGAGGATGAGATTAAACCATTTAAAACCGTCAATTTGAGGCGGCCAGTAAAACTGCTTATTTTTCTTCAAGAAACAAAGCTGACTGTGCTTTGAATAGAACCGGGCCTGAGCGGGGTTCGCTCTGCTCAGCAGTACAGGCCACCCAAACTTCTGCCCTTTCCTGTCACCCAGGAGAACAGATCATAGAAAGAAGTAAAGCCACAGCTTGGGTTTATGTTTTGTTTAATTTTTTACATGAACTAAAAAAAGGAGAAGAGGCAACGCTTTGAAGTAGGAAACGTTGGCCTAACCATTTGTAATCTGGCTTTGGCAAAGCCGTGCTGAATCTCTGTGCCTTTGTTTTCTTTTCCGTAAAATGGGATGACTGAATGACCCGACCGTGTGGCAGTGCAAATGAGATCCTGAGAACAGAACACTGAACATGGTGTGCCACACCGGGCCTCCGGGCACAGCAACTGGAGGCGGCCTGGGGAGCCGGGCTGCCTATGTTTTGTTCCCGGCCTCAGTCTGCTCCTGGCAAGCCCTTCAACTACCTTCTGTATCGGTTTCCAAATCTGAACATTGGGCTATATATCATTCCTTCCTCCGAGAGTTATTATGAGGATTAAATGAGTCAACGCCTGTAAATGTTTAGAACCATGCCTGATCCAGGGACAGTATTAAGTATTAATATTACTAACGCCACAGGGTCTGGGGGTGGGACCCCTCATGTCACTTCTACCGGGTGTTTTTTTACACCTCCAGGTGTAGGAACGGTAGAAACCCAGCCTGGCACTGAAGGGCTGCTTTCATTATAGCACCACACTGCGTTGCTCGTGAGGCCCCTTAAATGCCAGCTTTGACACGGGACAGTTTTGCAAGAGTGACACTATACTCTATTGTCTCCGTCCTGGTGTCTGAAATGAACAGTTTGCAATATGTGATAATGCCACCAGCATCTGCTTCGTGAACATTTCCACTCATGAGAACCCAAACACTTCCATAAAGAAAAGACTTCTTTCCGCTCTTCTGGAGTCTTTCTAAAACAGCTTCTACGGGGAGATTAATTATAGAAGCCGCAGTATTTCCTGAAAATGGTAAAACATTTTAAAGGAATATGGAGACACTGCATGATAAATGGCTTGACTCTTTACTGCCTAACAATCCGAAAGAAAAATGCGTGTTTGAAACAGAGCAGGATGTAATGGAAATCTAAGTACATGGGCTGTAAAATGGATTTTATTAACTATTTACAGTGGCTGTGTAAACTGTTTTTGTCTGTGTTTGAGAAAGTTCTCCATCAGTGTTTCTGGGCCTTTCCTGGCGCTTATCTTTTTGATTTGCAGTGTAAAGGTGACTGGTTGTCAGCCAGATCCTCAGATAAGCCTCCCCAGGTACTAAAGCCATGCCTTTGAGCTGGCTGTGTCCTTCAGAGAGAACATACTCCGTTAAAGAAAGAGAAGAACTAAGCGGGAAGTGCCTTTGCATCACGGTGGTGACTCCTTACTCCTTATTCCCACATTCTGTCTCTATTATAACAACCAAGCCAGGGCGAGCCACTCAGCCGCTCAGGGGTAGTTCTTGAAGATATGCTATATACTTGCATTTCTCTGGTGATTAGGAATGACGAGCAGTTTTTCAGGTATCTGTTAGCCATCTGTCCTCATGAGAAAAGATTCTGTTCACGTCCCTTTTTCAGTTATGAACCGTGTTGTCTTGTCTGATCTTGTTGATTTGCTTGAGTCCTTGGTAGATTCTCGTTATTAGCCCTTGGTCAGGTTTAGAGTATGTGATTATCTTCTCCCATTCTGAAGGTTGTCTGTTTGCTTTGTTGATTGTATCCCGGGCTGTGCAGAAGCCTTTTAACTTGATCAAATCCCACTTATTTATCTTTGTTGTTACTACAGTTGCCAATGGGGTCTTCTTCATACATTCTTTCCCTAAGCTGATAAAATTCAGAGTTTTTCTCACACTTTCTTCTAGAGTTTCTTTTTTTTTTTTTTGAGACAGAGCCTCAAGCTATCCCCCTGTGTAGAGTGCCGTGGCATCACAGCTCATAGCAACCTCCAACTCCTGGGCTCAAGCAAGTCTTTTTGCCTCAGCTTCCCAAGTAGCTGGGAACACAGACGCCCACCACAACACCCGGCTATTTTTGGTTGCAGCCATCATTGTTGTTTTTGGCGGGCCCAGGCTGGATTCGAACCTGCCACCTTAGGTATATGTGTCTGGCACCTTAGCCACTTGAGCCACAGGCGCTGAGCCTCTTCTAGAGTTTCTATAGTTTCACATCTTAGATTGAAATCTCTTATCAACTGTGGGTTAATTTTTCAACCTGGAGAATAGATTAATAAATGTGTGGTATATGTATACCATGGAATGCTAGTCAGTCATAAAAAAGATGGAGATTTTATATCTTTTATAATAACCTGGAAGGATTTGGAGAACATTCTCCTAAGTAAAGTATGACAAGAATGAAAAATCAAGTATCTCATGCACTCAATACTAAGTTGAAACTAATAGATTCACAACTACAGGACCACATGAGAGAGACACTCGGTTAAATTCCAGGAGGGGGAAGAAGGGAGGGGGTTTGGTAAGTTCCCACCTAACAGGTTCGGTTTACAGGCATACCCTTCCTGGGTAAATGAAACAACTATGACTCAGACTTTCCCTATAACTGCAAATAATATAACCTAATCATATGTACCCTCACATTAATAAAAAAAGTTATAATATACAATCGTCTCTACAGTTGCTCATCTGAATACAATTCCCACTTTGTCCCATTTGTGAAAAGGATATTAAAAATCCAACCCAGAGAAAAACCTTCCATATATTTGGGAAGCATTTCCATTTGCCTTTTAAGAAGTGATTTGATCTTGCTTCAAAATACACAATCACTTCTCCGATTCCTCACGAAGGTTACCAAATAGTTTACGAAGGACAGAGCCCCCTGGCTTCTCTGCTGCCTCATCCATTCCCAGAACATCGGGTGAGCCCTTGAAGTGTTGCCATGAGGCCAAGGTTGGATTTCCCTGTAAACACTCTGGTTACCTACAAAATGAGGACGCTGCAAAAAACATCTCTTTGGGAAAAAAACAAAAAGAGAATTTGAAATTTGATATTTCAAAAGAAGTACTGAGACTGTCATCACAGTGGGGAAATATCAGAGCATTGTTCTGCTTCTTTACACTTAATTACAGCTTAGAACGGTTTGTGTTTTTAATTATATGTGGAGGTGGCAGCGCCACAATCTTCTTAGTGCTTAGGGCCTCTAAAATCCTAATCCAGCCCTGATGTGACTCCGGGCTCAGATGTTCACCCAGGGCCCCACATGTGCCAGCTGCTGCTGGAGTGGCCACGTTACGAGCCCCACGAGCCCGAGACCCAGGTGTCCTGCTGCCTGTGTGTCCTCAGTGCCCAGCACAGCTACACCATAGATTCTCACCTTGATAGACACTGTTTCGGTTAACAATTGCAGTGAGTGTTCTCACCGAGGCAGCTCAGTTTAACTGAGGCAGCCACTGAAGGCGCTGTGTGTGGCTCTTGCCCTTTAGCCAGCCAGGGAGATGAGTGGCTGTGTTTGAATTAATCAGTGCACATCAGGCCCTGTGCTGGGTGCTTTCCATGTGTCTCCTCTCTCTATGATCCTCGTATCAAACCCTGAAGTCTGTATCAACCTGTTTTACACAGAAAGAGCCTGAAGCTTAGACAGGTTAAGCAACTTGACAAAAGTCATTCAACAGTAGATGAAATAGTGGTACATCAGACCAAGGTCAGCCTGACCTCTAAACTGGTGCTCTTTTTTATTACATGTGTTGCCGAACCACTTGAAGTTCAACAGACTGATTGCTGGTGTCCAGACACTAAGATAGATGTACATCAAAAATAGCCCAGCAAGTTGCTATCCAGCCATGTTCAGCATTAAAAACAATTTATTAAGGAACCTATATTCAAGAGTGCAGGTGGGAATGAGGTCAGGGGAATTTCCTGCTAGTGTTAGGTCACCAGCAACAATTCTGGGGTCTATAAGTCTTAGAAAGCTCCCAGCCCTCAGCACCCCAGGCCCCTTAATTCAAGTTTTGAGACGAGCTGATTTGGAGAGGGAGCTCAGCATGAAGCTAAAAGCTGTTTGATGGGCCTTGGCTTTTGCCTGAGTTCTCTGAGCTGTGAAGGAGGGTTGGGGAGGGGAGGGCATCAGCCTGTAAGGAATGGAAACATAATTCTGGCCAAGAGGAGAGAAAAGGAAACGAAACATTTCTCATTCTCTTTTCTGTGTACACGTTACCTCAACCACTGGGCCAATGACTGTTTTCAGGAAATCCTAAAATTTCCATAATTAATGAAACTGTAGCAACACCCCCAGAAGCGGGAAAGGAAACTACAGGTGACATGCAAAGAACCAACTCTCCTTGCAAAGTATGGAAAGAAAAGAGTCTAAACTAAAGGGGAGACGGCATGCCGCCCCGCGGATGGAGAGCTGTCTTAAATAAAGGACAGAGCCATGATACCCTGGAGGCCCTTTTGAAACAAGAGCCATAAGCACCTGCTGGATCAGTGTGGGGTCAGGTTCAAAGTTCTTCCAGCCAGAAATCTGTGTAATTGTGCTGTTCTTTTGACTAATTCCCCACTCCATCTTATTCTTTTTTAGTCTAGTTTTTCATTGGCTCCATCTATAATAGAAAAGAGAAAGTTATTCCCCCGTTGCCTAAGACCAAGTCCAGGTCACATAGATTAATGAAATGGGAAAGCTCATAGACCCTAAAGTTAGACAGGGAAAGAATGGGATTTGCTTCCTCCACAGCACATGAGATTTTGAAGACCGAGAGGGACGGGAGAACAGGTCACCAGGCAAGGCTCCTCATTGGGCACCTGTCATGAGCTCTCTGTTTTCTCTCCTGCTGGAATACAAACTGAATTGTAAAATGCAACATCAAAGCTAATAGTATGAGTTGAGTGTTAGCTGCAATAAGTCATGAAAAGGAGATGGCTTATGAAAATAAACGGCGACACTCAGGCATGAAGTAGTAATGAGTTGTGTCAACTAAGAGATGCGGGGAGGGAAGAACAAGACCACAGAGCACATGGTCCGCGAGGCAGAGAGCTAATTATCCTGACATCTAATCTTGCAGGAGGCTAACGGTTAGTTCACCTGCTAAAAGTCATCTAGGAGGGAGTTGCAGAGATATTTGTAAATATCCCATTTTGATAATCCAGCGTCCCACATCTGATAGTCAAATCCTTAAGGACTCCCTGTTAGAGCAAAACATGAAAAGCTCTGCTCAGCTCTGTGCCTCAGAGGCTGGGAGGCCGTTAACAGTCATGAGACCCTCACCTCCATTGAAACACGCCCTGAACTTGGTGCTAGACTCTGAGGGATGTCAGGACGTCTTAGCCAATGAACCAATATCTTGTTTTGTGTTGCTATTTTCATCTGATTAGATTTAATGATTTGC
>CAUYQV010110510.1:0-28592 GCA_963574575.1 Galagoides demidoff
TCTATAAAGGTAAGCTTTTGGCTCGGTGCCTGTGGCTCAATTAGCTAAGGCGCCAGCCATGTACACCTAAGGTGGCTGGTTCAAATCCCCAGCCCGGGCCCGCCAAACAACAATGATGGCTGCAACCAAAAAATGGCCGGGTGTTGTGGCGGGCGCCTGTGGTCCCAGCTACTTGGGAGGCTGAGGCAGGAGACTCGCTTGAGCCCAGGAGTTGGAAGTGGCTGTGAGTTGTGATGCCATGGCACTCTACCCAGGGAGAGAGCTTGAGGCTCTGTCTCAAAAAAAAAAAAAAAAAAAAAATGAAAAGATAAGCTTTTCATACTTTACTATGGAATATTTTCTCTCTTTTTTCAAAGATATTTATTTTTTATAAATTAAGTTATAGTAAGTTACAGTCCTCAGATAGTTCCTGCACCCATTCCGTGTACATTTTATACTCTCAAATGTAAGTACTATATGGTGGTGTGTGTTTACCCCATTTCAGTTGAAACCGAAGCATATATTATCTCAACAATTTTAATATAGATAATCTCTGGAAAAAGCTTTTTAGAGCTCACTGGTTAGCTGAATACATACCTGGCAGATTAACTGCAGTTTCCTGTCAGGGATTGTTCATTATGCTCATCTTGGCAACTTCAGAATGTTTAGACATGTAGTAACATTTCTTGCTGACATTTTAAAGATTTAACAGTCTCCTTCATTTACATTATACCTTGTTAATCTTTATCTACATGGCTGATGGCAAACACTTTTCATCTCGTAGATTTCTTCTTCAGCTCGCTTAGTCGTGGCTGCCTAAAACGTGGGTCTGAGAAGAACAGAAAAGACCATACAGTTTAACAGGGAGATGCACCAGGATCAAACAGGTTTGTCACTTGCAAAGAAAAGTAACATAGACATACCATGTTCTTGAGTTTCTAGAGCTACCTGATCTCATGGCAGCCAAAGTAAGCTGGTAAACTAATAGTGACAATAATTAAGGAGTCATTAGTCATTTGTAATCCTACAGAAGATAAAATTCTGCTTGGTCAAGACATAAGGAAGGATTTCAAGACACTGACTAACAATTCTATTATTGTTCAAAAGTCTTGATAACTAACTACAATATTCTTAAAGCTTTACCCCAAATACCAAGACTCCACCGGCTTTTGCTGTAAATTATAATCATTATTAGCTTTAATAGCTTACTCCTGGAAGTATTTTTCTGTTTTTTTTTAATTAAGTCATATATACATAGATCATGAACACACTTATGCCTTTGTGGGATTCAATGTGTTGATTATGTGTACAAATTGGAGTGTTTACATCCTACATAGCTTTCACCTCATTTACTTAATCATAGAGTTAAGACATTTGTGTTCAATACTTAATAGATTTGACTTGTACCTTTGAAATATGCTCTGTAGATGTGGTCCCACCATTAACCCTCCCTCTATGAAACCACCCCCCTTCCTCCCCATCCCCCTCCCTTCCCTACTTCATCCTGGGCTATAGTGATTCATTTCAATTGCCAAATCTTGGAAGAAGCCAAACTGCTCATCAACCCATGAATGGATCAATAGATTGTGATATATGTATACCATGCAATACTATGCAGTATTAAAAAATATGGAGACTTTTATGTTTACATAGATGGAACTGGAAAATATTCTTCTTAGTAAAGTATCTCAGGAATGGGAAAAAAATAATTTATAATCACTCACTCTTTCATATGCTAGGATTTTTCCATGAGAATTTTATACGTCCCAGGAACATTTAGAAAATCTGTGGGAATATACATTGTATTATTAGTTTGTCTACATGAATTGGAGTTTCCCCAGCATTGGGTAGCTAGGGTTTAGGAATTCTAGGTCTCCATTTTGAGAGGCAGACATGATCAAAAAAATATAGTTCTTATGTCCAGCAGTAGTCTAATATAAAGAGAAAGAAAATTTGTAGATTTATTTAGATGGGGGCAAGAGGTGTTTATGTGCCAGACACTTTTGAATAATCCTGTTTAGGCCTAAGGGAAATGCTTTTCTATATCATTTGCCGTATGTCCTTGGAATAAAAGATGACAGCATACATGCTGTGAAGATACATGGCTTGTGCCACTGTTGATATTAATAACACATTGTTTTAGAAGACAGGGATGATTTAAGGGGAAGGAATGCTTGCATAAGAGAAAAGACTAATAAAACTGTCAAGTTATTTCTCTAAGATAACCTCAGTGCCAACCATTCTTGCATAGGTAATTATGCTTCCACAATAATGCTGAGTGTTTATTTTTTTCCTCCTTGTATGCCAATTTAGGATTACTCATATTACAGCACAATATTTACAATGATCGCACATAGAAACAAAATGACATTTCACAATATTGAATAATTAGATTCCTTTTAACTTTAGGTATATGTATGCTAGATGGAATGTGCATGCAGTGACTTATGTGTTCTTTATAATGACAAGACAGTCAATACAACTGTGAACAGTTTTTATTTTCTAAATCTTGAGTAAAGGATACTCTAAATTTTAAAAATTCACCCTTACTCAGATAACTTCTGCTTAAAATTTTGATGCTATTCATTATAGTTGGTATAATATTTCAATTTTAATAGTTTAGAAGTTTTAGAAAATAATTACTTTTTATGCTAGATTTCTTCATAATGATTTTCTTTTTCTTTTTTTTTTTTTGAGACAGAGCCTCAAGCTGTCCCCCTGGGTAGAGTGCCACGGCTTCACTGCTCACAGCAACCTGCAACTCCTGGGCTCAAGCGAGTCTCCTGTCTCAGCCTCCCACGTAGCTGGGACCACAGGCGCCGAGCCAATGATTTTTCTTCTAAATTACGGTTTTCAAGTACATCTTGCAAAAATTCTTCATTATTACTTTATATAAAGTACTACAAATTTTTATTTTTGGTGGGATCTCTCAATCACAAATTCTAAGCAGGAACACTATGCTAGCTATAATAATGCAACTTCAAGGTGAGCTAGTGCCCCATCTCCCATTTTAACCATTTCTAATCTTCTGAGAATTTTTTTTTTTGACAAAGCTTCAAGCTGTCGCCCTGGGTAGATTGCTGTGGCATCACAGCTCATGCCAACCTGCAACTCCTAGGCTCAAGTGATTCTCCTTCCTCTGCCTCCCAAGAAGCTGGGACTACAGGCACCTGCCACAGTGCCCTGCTATTTTTTGGTTACAGCCATCATTGATGTTTGGCAAGCTGGGGCTGGACTCGAACCCGTCAGCTCAGGTATATGTGGCTGGCTGAGTATATTTCATAGTTATCTTGTTCCTTCATGCCTCGTATATCTTTTGGAGGTATTTATATACTAGCTTGAGTGATAGGATTCAGTTTTCTGGTTATATCACACATGCCATTTCTTACTTGTTAGTGTGTACAAGAGATGTATGATGTCTAACTTTCTAGAAACTGATTCTGGGGATTGTATAGACAATATATAAAAATGACTGAAAACTCCCATAAATATATATTACTATATATATGTTACATATATAGTAATGTCTGCTATTGTTACGGTAGTGTCTGCTATTGTTTGAAACTATATATATATTACATATATGTGAAACTATACAATAACATATATGTGTGTATATACATGTTTATCTTTGATTTTCTCTTTTCTCTCTCTTTCTTTCCTCCTTCCCTCCCTCTTTTCCATCTTTCCTTCCTTCTTTCTTTTTTTTTCCTTTTTCCTTCTGTTTCCTTCAGTGTCAAGTTTATACCTGATAAACTTTATATTCATGGATTATTGTTAAAAGAGAAAGAGAGAGAGTTATTTTTACGGGATGCACCATAAAATAAATATTATCTGACCCATCACTAAGAGATAAATGCTGATCTCTTGTTGGAAAAAGCAAGACTTAGGAACATAAGAATTTTTCAACATCACTGCAACTGTCTCTAACTAGACAATTGAAGTGAACCATGTGATAGAACACTCAGAAAGAAGACTTAAGAGAGAAAAGCTGAAATCTGATTTAGATTTCTTATTTGACCTCTCTCTATATAATTTATAGCATTTGAGAAGAACTAGATATGACTAACAGTTCCATTTTCCTTCATAAAATAAAAATCTTCCAATACAAAAGTTATTAAAGATGATCAGATAGAAAAATTTTTAATGGAATACAAAAAGTTTATGAACTTTTCAAAAATACTTCCTTCCTTTACAATGTGTATGACTTTTAATCTACTTGGTTGGGCCATGAGCATCAGTGTTGCTCATGTAGGATTAGGCCTTTCAAAGCCCATTTCTCATAAATGGATGTATAATAACTTGTAAAGAAAAGATTGCTTTTCTTCTAGAAATTCTATCTCTAATAAGAAAGTTTGACTCTGTGTAATTGTGTTTTTATTTTTTATTTTTTATTCTTTATAGCTAGCTTAGTCTATTTGACACCTATTTTTCATATATTCTTGCTAAAACCTAAGCTGATATAATATTGATTTTCTTCTGAAGTTATATTTTGTTTCAAATTGGAAGCATTTTTCAGATCAAATGATATACTAGTTCTTTACTGTTACTAAACTTTTTGAAGAAGATGAAATAACTACTAAAAGTTTTGATACCGGCTTGGCGCCTGTGGCTCAATCGGCTAAGGCACCAACCACGTACACCTAAGGTGGCAGGTTCAAATCCCCAGCCCAGGCCACCAAACAACAATGATGGCTGCAACCAAAAAAAAAAAAAAATGGCCAGGCATTGTGGCAGGCGCCTGTGGTCCCAGCTACTTGGGAGGCGCAGGCGGGAGACTCGCTTGAGCCCAGGAGTTGGAGGTTGCTATGAGCTGTGATGCCATGGCACTCTACCCAGGGGGATAGCTTGAGGCTCCGTCTCAAATAAAAAAAAAAAAGTTTTGATACCATCCATAAAAAGTTTGTATCGGAAAAATTCGTAGGAAAGGCATTTTATTTGCCAAATTTCACAAATAATACTTTGTGAAGAAGTGTGGAAATTTCAAATCAGTTTATTTTTTCAGCTTAATGGCTTGAAAAAATAGTGGGAGGTTGGGCACAGTGACAGATAAGAGAATTGCCCATGAGTTTGAGATCAGCCTGGGAAGCATAGGACTATTTTTAAAGATTAGTCTAGCATGATGGTGTGTACTTGTCCTAGCTACTTGGGAAGCTGAGCCTAGAGGATTGACTGAGCTTGAGAGTTGGAAGGTGCAGTGAACACCTTCATGATAAAGCTCTGAGCTAGGGAGGTGTGTTGGGGGTTGGGAGTTGTGTTTCTTACATCCAAGTTGGCCTGGTTGGATTAATCACTGCGCTGGAAAGTTCAATGGAGGCACTGGCAGTAACCAAAGTAAAAGTAAGTAGAAACTGAAAATAAAAACAGAGCGTCAGAGACGGTGTGAAAAGAAAGTAAAATTAACCTACATGAGTTTCAGGACAGCAAAGAGAGATTTTATTTAGGAAGAAGAGAAAGTTTAAAGTACTTCCAAAGAGTGTGATCATGCCATTGCACTCCAGCCTGGGCGATAGACTGAGACTGTGTCTCATAAAAAATAGAAAAGAAGAGAAAAGAAATAGTGGAGGTAGTGTCTGCTGTTGTTTGATGTATGTATCTTCCAAAATTTGGTTTGGAATCTAAGACCCAATGTGACAGTACCAACTGGTGAGGCCTTTGGAAGTGATTTAGTCATGAAGCTGGATACCTCAAGAGTGAGATTAGCAGCTTTGTAAAAGGGCTGAAAGGAATTAGCTGAGCCCCAACTGCCTCCTGCCACGAGAGGATGCAGTGGCAGGATGCCATCTTGGAAGCAGACCCTCTCCAGACTGCAAATGTGATGGTGCTGCTTTGGACCTCCCAGCTCCAAAAAATGTGAGAAATAAATTTCTATATTTATAAATTACCCAGTCTTGGGTGTTCTGTCACCGCAGAACAAATGGACAAGGATACCATCAAAGAGGTAACAATGGTAGGAATCCCTGAGGTACACTCCAGGGCTAATTTCCTGGAGGAGTGGGGTAACATGCCAAAGGCACAACATTTAAGGGAGTGCCTATTTATATTTTTCACCTAAGTTTCTTCTTGGGCCTCACCCTCGTCCCAGTTTTGCACTTTTCAGAGTCATCAATAAGTTGTTTTAATAATTGTCTTATGTTTCCCTATTTACTGTTCTCGGTTTACCATTCCCAAAATCCTTCTACATCTCATCATTATTTCCTCTGTGCATGTGAATTATCAAATCCTATCCAATAAAAGATGAATAAGATACATTTGAGGAAATGAATTTTTATCTTTCTACACAAATGCTAGAATCCTGTAACCGGGCACATATTTTTGAGGTTTAATCTAATCTAATCCGTCACCCAGGTTTGACTGCAATGCGGCTCACTGTAACCTCAAACTCCTGGGCTCAAGTGACCTTCCACCTCAGCCTCTAGAGGATCTAGGGTGCACCAACATGCCTGGATAACATATTTTTACTTATTTTTTTCACCAATAGAGTCTTGCTGTCTTGTCCAGGCTGGTATCTAACTCCTGGATTCAAGCTTTCCTCCTGCCTTGGCCTCTCAAAGTGCTGGGGTTATAAGCATTAGTCACTGTTCCTGGCTCTCTGACTTCTTTATCCTCACATTATATATCCATATATGAAGAAGCAGAGTAGCATAAGGATTGGCAATGAGTGTTAATCTTTGTGCACCACAGTTTTTTCATTCAAAAATTGAGGTTAATCAGGGTCCCTAGCTCAGGGGGTTATTGTGAAGGTTAAGTGCCAATATTTCTAAAGTGCTTAATATGTTCTCTGGCACTAATAACGACTGTGTGTGTGTTTAAAAAATAAAATAAACACCTTTCTTATGTGTAAATATGAAGATAATAGCAATGGCTACCTAAAAGATTTGTTTCAGTGATTAAGATAATGAATATAAAATATTTATATAATTTTCTTACTTGGTGATAGTATGTGTACCAAAGTATGAAATAATAAAAGTAAATGAGGATATAGGTCCATAAATTTCAACTATTAAATTCAAGTTATAATAGTTACAGATTTTCACAGTTAATGAATTATATGCATACACATTGCCTTCTCTTTGAAAATAAATAGTACTATAAGCAAGTCTGTCTGTTTTTTCTTACAATGTAAAAATATGCATATTCCTTCTTTTAAAGATTTGTATGTTTTTTCATGAACAGCAATTTGAATAATTGTACAGCCTTCCATGTACCTAGTCCATGACCACTTCCTTCACATCCAGCTACGAAAGTATTTGGCCTTTTGCTTTGTAATGAAATGCAGTGAGGTAGTGAGATGTCATCAGTCAGATACCTGAGCCTGAACTGACTGTTTTCAAAGCAGTCTTTTATCCACAACACAATTAACTAAGACATTAATTTCATCTTTATAAAAAAAAAGAATCAAGTGGATTACAAAGCATATGAGAATATATATGCTCTCTTCTTCTGGAAGTTATTTTACACAGAAAATTGAAAACTGTTATTTTCCATTCTCCATCTATTTCTCTGAAAAGTGAAAAAGTGATAAAATTTAATACTAAATCAATGCCAAGAAATGACAAATAATGGGAGATGTGAGAGTCATGATAAGGAATAAAGGAAGTTTATTTAGATAAAGGGAAATGTCAATCTGTCTTCTTGACATTGTCTATGATGCTCTCCAGCATTGCCCATAGCTTTAAGTTGAGCACATGTGTGAAATAATTCATAACATCATGTGCAATCTTAAAAATGCTACTTTATTGTTGACACATTTAGATGAAAATGTCATTCATAATTTATTAGATAGAGTTAGAACTGTTACACAATCTTTTAAAAGCTTTTTTAAGGAAAAGCCTAACTGTAGAAATGAATTATATGCTGTCATGTTTAAGTGATCTAAGCCTTCAGTGTTGTAAGTTATAAGTAAGGTTATTCTGATTTATTCATTAGAGATATCTGTGGACCCCATCCTGGGGTGGTGGTCAACAAGGGAGACAGCACTGGGGGAAATAAAATGAGATTTTCCAGGTGGCGCCTGTGGCTCAAAGGAGTAGGGCACTGGCCCCATATGCCAGAGGTGGTGGGTTCAAACCCAGCCCAGGCCAAAAACTGCAAAAAAAAAGAGATATTTTCCTACAAACTTAGTGCATAAAAGCCTGAGAGCTCAAGAAGGCATAGGCAGTCCTCCATGCCTGCTGGCAGCTCAGGACAGTGCAGCCCTCTTCATTTCTTTCCAGGTTTTTAAATTAAATTCTATTTTTTAAAAATTGAGTACAACAACAGAGTAAAGTGCAAGAATGCACAGCAGTTAAAGATAAAAGAAAGAGGAGTTCAAGTCCCCCAGGAAGATTGGGTAAAGCGTAGCAGTTGAGTGAACAGGAATATAGGGTATTGGAACATCTGAAATGGCCAGATAACATACAGGGAGAAAAGAAGGGTGGAAAAATTTTATCCCTTTGAACTATCATAATTTCCCTAATTTCAACTACTAATGAAGAATCTAAAGGTCAAGCCCATGTGCAGTGCTGAATCTCCACTCAAGGACAGTCACGTAGACATTCTCTGACTGGACACTTTCCCCTGAGTTGGAAGGTCTGTGAGGAAGTCAGCCTGCCTGCCTCCTACATATGTATCCATATCATCTGCATCTATTACGTCCTTAAGCATTTAAATTTTCTACTTCTGATTTTAATAGTCATGCTGGCAACTATTTTTGTAAGAGTATGTCTATGTATTTCAAACTAAACTCCAGCTCCTTTGAAATGCTATCTGTCAAAAGCACAACTCAATGAGTTATAAAGGTCTATAATGTTAATGTAGATACATTTGGGCAATGAATAGACTTCTCACACCAAAAGTTGGTTTGAATCTGAGTCCTATAGTATATGAAAAGCTAATCATTCAAAGATTCATAGATATTTGAACATATATGAGTTTTTCACTTATAACCTTTTGCCATCAGGAGACTTAAACAAGTTCTTAAATTTCAGTTTTGTGTTTCATAGCATTTCTGACTAGAATGGAACCACTAAAGCCTGACATTAACCTAGTTATATAAAAAAATCACAATTCTCATTTGTAATGGCATAAACCCTAAAAGCTGTTGTGAGAACAGGATATAATAATTTATGACACCTTAACATAGTGACTGGCAAATATTATTCCAATCCCTGTGCATGTGACGGCTTGTCTTAATTTTCTCTTCCACATTCCTAGCTTCCTTTCTCTTTTACTTTTTTTTTTTGTTTGTTTAGCCAAAATACTTGGAGATAAATAATCCATTGGAGATGAATAACATTTTTAATAAGTTGCAACCAAATAACACTTTTTTGAGGTATACACAATCCTATGCCCCTTATTACTTACAATTCTTGTTTTATAGTTGGATTTTATTATGAGGACCATGTATTAGTTAAACTAGTTTCTATAACAGATCCAAAAATAAATAGTAGTCCATTCAAAGTTTTTTTTTTTCATAAAGTCTAAAAAAAAGTGTTTCTGACAGGCAGATAGCCATCCTACAATTAATGAGCTAGTGATCTGGGCCCTTAGGATCCTGCCAACTCTTTCAGTGGTTTCCATGACAACAGTGCTACTTTGTGTCAATCAAGCAAAAGGAGAAAAAGAGTACCAAGACTGCCAAAGTTGAGTCAGGCTTAGAAATGGCTTCCATGCTCTCACTATATTCAATGCCCAGAACTCAGTCACGCTACCATAGCTGATTTCAAGATAAAGCAAAAAGTGCAATATAGCTAGATGCCCAGCAAGAGAAGGAATGAGTTTAGTTTGCATTAAGTACAAGTGACACCTGAAGAAAAAATATAATCATCTAAAAGTAAAAAATAGTTTAAATTAAAATAATCTGTTGATGCATTAATTATGTAAGAACAGCTGTTAGTTTGTCTTACTGTAAGTAGAAAACTTTAAACAGAATTAATCACAGAAGTCATGTCCATGTATACACGGGGTGCTATAATGATTGACTTACGTGAAAGGAAACATGGGGAAAGAGAGATTTAGTTCAGAAACACTTGGTTGATAACTGTTAATATCATTAAAGGGAAACAGGCCTCTTATGCTGTGCATCTTATAGTATTATTAGTTTATTTAGTTGTTATTTTGTTTCTTATGAATAGAAATGAGGTAATATAATATCAAAAGGGCTAGCACATGATTATGCACAACTCAGTGGTGTCCAACCTTTTTCTTCCTGCCACAAATTGGAAGAAGAAGAATTGTCTTCAGAGGAGTAGAGGGGGAAAAAATCTACTATGATGATTAGAAGAGAATTGTGACATTCCACTGAGGACAAATCTACTACTGCCAGAGAAACAAGCAACCCAGTGGGTTGATGATACCACACTCTAGAGAAAGCAGTATGAAAATGAGAACCTATTCAAAGGAGTCTAAAGTGAATGTGTAGTCACCTGGGATGGTGGGGTATTTTGTATATGGTACAAGAGTTATCAGCAAAGGGCAAAGAGGAAGAGGGCTGGGTCAGCCAAGGGAAGGGGATATTTTCATGACAAATCTTCCATGTCATTCCCTGAAGCTGACTCGTCAGCTGAGTCAGTGGATGTGGCAGATAAACATTTCACTGATCCACCCAAAAGGCAGACATTTTCCCCATGTACACAAAAGCTCAGGTGGGCTATTAGGATGAGTGATTGATTGAGTTCCCTCTAGAACTCTCAGGTGGATGTAGTGATGGGGACCAGCCCAAAACTACACTGTGAGTTCCTTCCCAGTGACTAGCAGAGATGAGAGGATGAGAGAAAAATGAAAATTCAAAGATCCAAGAAGAGAGTTCTTAATGAAGCTGGCTGGGGGACTTTCTGCCTCCAAGTGTAAGGACTGGTGGAAACCTTTAACCCTGGGCTAGCTCCGTTTTTATTAACATCACTGTTTTGATCATCATTCTAATGAGTGAAGACTAAACCCTTATGTCATGGTTCTTGCTGGGCTTGCATTTTCTAACCAAACTGTTTCTTTAACTACCTTAATTAAACGGATTTACCTCTTACTTTTATTACTTTAAGTTATTTATGATCTTAACAGAAACAGAGCGTGGGGTAGAGAACAAGATCCAGGAGCAGGATGTCAAAGTAGATCCCAATTAGACCACTCATACGAATCTCAGGAGTGCTGATTAACCCCCCCAGGGAAGCTTTCTGTGCAGCCAAACTGGTGTTGCTGCCAATACTGAGATGACAGAAGAAAGGAAATATTTCCCTCTTTATCTTCCTGAGAGAATTTTTCTCTCTTAACAAAGTTTAGGCATCTGCCCTGTTTCCAGCAAGTTCAGCATTCCCCCGCTACCTCCCAAAATGCACTAACTCTCCCTGAGAAGGCAACCTTGCCCATAACCAGCCTTGTCTGGTAGTGCTCAGTGACCTCTGAGCCACCTTGCACTGAGGGGGAGAGGTGAAGCTCCCACAAGACAGCCTGCTTGAAATGCCAGGATTCAGGCTGTCACACTTTGTAAGTTTGTGGGTTTCTCTGATCTACTTCTCCCCTGTCTCTGTTCCCTTTTGCCCATCATTTGCAATCATTTTCTTAATCCAATCCCTAACCTACTTGTAATAAACAATTGAAAATTAGTTTTAAGTTTATTAAATCATTATTTCTAGCAATGTAAGCACATCAAGATAATAACTCTTCCCTTAGGTACCCGTATGTTCACCCACAGGTGGTATTTTAGAGGAAGTTCAGGGAAACTCAAGCATTTTTAAATTTTCAAATTTTTTGTTCTCTAGATTTCTCCTGGTGAAATGACAGTTGACAGGATAATTTTTATAATTTTTTAAAAAGCTACTAAAACATATCATGTCTTTTCTAAATTTGCCATCACAATATGATGGAAATTAGTGGTTAAGGTTAAATGATTTAGTCAATTTATAGTATCATTTATTTTCTAATATCGTAGACCTTAATTTTTTAAAAACAGCAATTCAATACTGGAGAAAAGTTAATTATCCGGGCTAGAGGGATATTTTAAATTTCTCTTTTAATTTTTCTGACAGGTTGGGAAATTAATTTATTTCCTTTAAAATGATTTGTTTGAAAGTTGAAAACTTTAAAATGTTTTATAGATTTATTGCATTCTTCGAAAATTTGTAGTTAAGTTAGTGTATGCATTAGTCAGATCCTCCTATAATCAAAAGACATATGAGTGGTTTAATCACACAAACTTTGTTCAAATCCAGAGGTTTTTATTTTCATTTTTATCTACATGGATCTACTATTATCCATTGTCATGATAACTTTAGGTTGGAGAACAGCAAAGGTAACATAATAACCCATATGTCCAAATCTCAGCAATGAAAAACATAGAAGCATAAAAAATAATCCATAATTTTGTTTGCTCTTCCTTAGCTACAACCATTATATATTATGAATGGGTTTGCCAGATTAAAAAAATGATCGATATCTGAAATATTTGGAACAAACTTATACTATTTATCTGAAACTCAAGTTTACCTGGGCATGCCTTATTTGCTAAATCTGACAATGATGGGCAAAAACAATATTATAATTTTGAAATTAAAGAATGAAAAATCTATTTTAATAAACTCAGATATTTGATTTTTAGGCACACAAATTAAAATGACAATCCATGATTACTTTCCCCTCCACCACAATGCTCAATGAATAGTATTTTTTAAAAAAAAAAAAAAGGAAATTTTTTTGTAAGATTATTTAATAGCAGAGACAAGACTAATATTTTGAGGACACATTGGATTAAGAGTGCCATAAATATCAGTTTCAACCCAATGAATAGATATTTAAAAAATATCCCTAAACGCATTACAATTACTTTTCTTATTTTGTCAATTGTATTTTTCATGTACTGATATGATTGAGAATTCATTTTATGGCATCATCTTTAATTTTTTATTATTTGGAAAGAATCAAGTGTGTTTACACTTTCAAGTGTATCATTTCTAATTCCTTCCTTTATTCATTGCTTTTATTATGAAAAAGTTATCGTTGTTCAGCTTGACTGTATTCATTGCTTCTATTTCTTTAGCTCCTTTTTTCTCAAGGATATTATGTTAAAACTCTGTAGTTAACCTCCCATAAACCTGACACTTATTATCTGCTTCTCTGACCTATAATTGTCAATACTTTTAATTCTTTCTTAGCTACTCTAACAAAGCATAACAACTTCCAAACAGTTGTGGCTTTGTAGTACTTAATCAATATTATTTTCAGGTTCTCCACCACTCGTATTTCTCTTTTTACATGTTGATTCTAACCTTGGTTCAGTCCTCTATCTACGGCAGGTAGTATGGCTCAGGGATGTCTTCCTGGAGGATTTTGTGAGGTTTTCCAGCCTCTGCTGAACAACATTCAGGAACAACCATTAGGAAACGAGGGAGGAAGATGTGAGATCACAATCTATTTCGGTTCAGTTTTGTTTAATTGATACAAATTACTAGGCTTACCTTCTCTCTTTGTACTTCTTTTTTCTATTCTTATTTATTTATTTTTATTAAATCATAGCAGTGTACATTAATACTATCATGGGGTACAGTGTACTGTTTCTCTATACAATTTGAAATACTTTCATCCAACTGGCTAACATAGCCTTCCTGTCTTTTTCTTATTTTGTTAAGATATTTATATTCTACATTTAGAGAGATTCAGAATTTGGATAGCAAATAAGATTACCTCTCTTTGTACTTCAATAAGGCTTTTCTTTATTTCTTTTATGAATACTCGCCTCACCTTTGTAGATTCTACCAATGTTCTGGCTTAAAGTTCAAAATTTCATTTTATCTTCCTGTTCGATGCATTCTTAAAACGCTTGCAATTCATACCACTCGACTCAGCATTGAATATCGCTTTGAAATACTTCCTGCCCTCTTGTTTCTGTCCACTTTATTCCTTAATGGTTTCCTTTCTCCTTAGTTCCAGCTCTTATCATTTTATGTGGTGTCCTTCTAAACAGACAGACTGATCCTTTTGTTTTCAGCGTGTACAAAATAATTTTTATAAATGTAAAGGAAAATAACTACAATTAAATGATTCTCAATATACAGAATTGTACTATTTCTTGGCCTGTTGTCTTGAGATCTGTCTGTATTGATAACTAGGAGATTACATTGGACTTATGACCATATGTTTATTTATCCAAAAAGCGTGACAATCATAGATGATCATTTGGATTTATGAGAGATGGAGATATCTGACCTTCAGAGATTACAGGTGGCATTGCTAATCTACTGCCTATGAGTCTCCCCAGAGTCCTCCCCTCCATAACTGCAACATGTCTCACCTGGTCAAGGAATACAAACCAATGTGTCCCAGCTGCTGATGCAAACAACTTGTATTATCTGGAGATATTGAGAGTGAAACAAATTCAGTGTCTTTCTCTTCATGGACAAGATCCAATAAGGTATGTAGTAGTCACATTATCTTCTTTGAATCAAAGAGGAAACTGTGTTCTCAGAAAGGTTAATTAACCTGTTTATTCCCCCACTTCCATCGTATTTGATATCTAGAACCAGCTGTCTTACTTCATAATTGTCCATCCTTTGTTCTCAGAGTCCTTCACAAACAAGTTCTGAGCTATTCATTTTTTGATTAGCTATTGAGTTTTATCTTTCTAAATATCCTGTAAGCTGAACAGAGTCAGGAATCAAGTCTCATATTTCCGTATTACCCACAGGCACCTTCCTGAGGGATGAGAATACAGTATCTGCTCATGAATACATAAAATTATTCTTTACCACTGCTTTAAACGGGGGATGTTTCTAGGGCACAAAAAATTATGCTTAGGTAGAAGTGAAAGGTTGTGCATTGTGTATTAAGTATAGAAGGTAAATCTTTGAAAGACAGACGTTACCATTTCCCCACTATCTTCCTTCGCATTAACCAGTACATTGGATCTGCAAACAGATGTTCATGGGAACAAAATAGCTACTTAGTGTATAATTACCAATTCTGTATGCACCAATGAGTGCTCCAGATTATACAGTTGCTAAATATGTTTGAATGTACAAAACTGTGTTTTCTCTAAGGCGCTGGAAGTCTTGATCTTGCTTACGTGCACTAAGTAGATAAGGTGCTTCCAATTCATCTTGGATTACCCCACTGCTGCAGCCTATTTGCTGAAATGGGGGAAGGACCTACTGGAAACCCTACACATGTGTTTACCTCCTTTCAATTAAAAACTCCAAAGTTTTCTCTGTCTTAGGAACAGAGTACGATGGCATCCAGGAGTAACTTCATTTGCATGTCTTACCTAGTGTGGTGTTCTCCAGGAAGCGAGAACAATTTTAGGATACTGGATGTGGAAAGCACAAAACCTTTAATACGCCCATACATTATGAGTCTAGTCTAGCCACAGATTCATCGGAAGTAAAACAGACTTTGAGTCATTTCATAACATTTGTGAAATATTTAAGTTACTATACGTGACATTTTAAAAATTATTTATTTAAAATGTCATATCTTCATATTTTAGAGAAAATGAGGTTACAATAATGTCCAAAAGAAGGCTTTGGGGGAAGATGTAAGCTTAAAGTCAATAGTTTTAAAAATTGGCTGCATGTCATATGGCATTAAATTAACTTCGAATTAGCAATTCATTAAATTCTTTTTTACAAAACTGTTTATTGTTTCTTCAGAGATGAATAATAGTAGGCAGATACAAAATAAATACTTTCAAAACATCTGTAATGTGAACAGAGTTGAAAATAGGAGGGTTTTGGGGGGGAGGGTGAGTCCATTTCTATATTGAGTTGGCATTTTGACCCAGTTTACTTTAAAAAGTATTCTAGAATGTTTATAACCTTTCAGGAAAAAAAAATAAGGTATTTCTTCGATGTTAAGTCAATAAACTAATTCATTTTGCCAACAGCAATAATCACAAATTTATTAGTTGAAAAGAGCCAATTATTGTAAACTCTAAACTCTGAGTCAATATTGTGCTCTGGCTATTTTTTAACTTGACGCAAAACAATACCCAATCAAGTTGGAAGCCGATAATATCCAGGGAAAACTTTGGTGGAATGTTCTGAATAAGGAATTGGCCAGTGGCTGCCATGACTACTGCTTTAAATAAAACCTCTGCTAAATATGTCTTTTTTTTCCTTAAAAGTTTTAATGCTAACAAAACAAATTTACCTAAAAGGTTACTTTTGTGTGGAAATATAGATTTGAAGGCGTTTTTTTTGAGACAGAGTCTCATTTTATCGCCCTCAGTAGGGTGCTGTGGTGTCATAGGTCATCCCAAACTCCAACTCCTTCCTGGGCTTAGGCGATTCTCTTGCCTCAGCCTCCCGAGTAGCTGGGACTACAGGCACCTGCCACAACGCCTGACTATGTTTTTGTTGCAGTTTGGCTGGGGCCGGGTTCAAACCGGTGGCCCTCGGTATATGGGGCTTGCACCCTACTCACTGAGCCATAGGCGCCACCCTCGAAGGTCTCTTTTTTAAAATACATTTTTATTTTAGGATTGCTTTAGTTTAAGAAAAAATTTGTAAAGTTAGTGCAGAGAGTCTTAAATATTCCATACTTGGTTTCCTCATCAATAACACCTTCCACTAGAATGTTATAGTTATGATTAACGAATGAAAACCAATAAAGTAATACTAACTAACATCCATACTTTGCTCACATTTCCGTAATTTTTGCCTAATGTCCACTTTTTTTTTTTTAATCTCAAGATTTCTGTCTGGGATTTCCCATTACACTTTGTCCATATGTCTCTGTAGGCTCTTCTTGACCACAATAACATCTCACATTTGCCTAGTTTTTGATAAGCTTGATAGTTTTAAGTATTGGCTGGGAGTATTTTAGAGTGCCCACATCTGGGCTAGAACATCCATTTTCTCTTATTTTAAATAGTGGAGTTTGTGTTCCTCAGTCTTTAGGTTCTGGGACACACACTAGTAACCACTCTACCTGTGTTCCCCAGAAGAATTAGTCCTTCTTAGTTCTCCAGGTTACAGACCTTTTCAGCCTCCCTAGTTGCATAAGTCAGTTCCCCAAATAAATATATTTTATCTATCTATCTATCTATCTATCTATCTATCTATCTATCTATCTATCTATCATCTCTCTTCTGTTGGTTGTGTTTCTCCAGAAATCTGCAATTAATAGGCTATTGTGTAGCAAAGCAATCAACTTTTTGATATCGGCCAAGTATTTTGTGAACTTGATATATTCATTTATTATTTCGGGAAGGACTTTTATTGTTTTTGGTGATTTCCTACATAGATAAGTATGTCATCTTCAAATAAGACAGTTTTATTTCTTCCTTTCCAATATCTACATTTTTGCTGCTTTTTCTTGTTTTATTCCACTCAGTAGATTTTTCAGTCCTAAACTGAATAAGAGTGAAAGGTGAGAGAGCGCATACCTTCCTGCTCCTCATCTCAGGAGGAAGGTAACCAGTTTCTTGCCATGAAGCATAATGCCAACTGCAGGCTTTTATAGATTTTTTTAAACAATTTATCTAGTTAAGAAGTTTTTTCTCCTGGTATGCTGAGAGTTTTTACCTTGAATAAACGTTGAATGTTATCAAATGTTTTTATGCATCTTTTGACATGATTATATTCTACTTTCACAAATAGCTTAAGGTTTTGGCAATGTCTTTTCCCTTGTAAGATAGGCCTTTGTGAAGAAGAAAAAGATCAAGTTCTGGGCATATTTCATAAATGTTATTCTTTCATTCCCTTTCTAGAATTCACAGAGCATCTTTTTTTTTTGATCTATACTGTAAGAACCTGGTGGATTCCTGGAGGTAAAAGATTGTGATCCTCATGAGATTCTTCTTCCCATGCTAGTTCACTCTCAGCCTCCAGCAATTCATCAAAATCACCATTTGTGTATCCCTACTAGTTTATAGTTCCAGCAGCTTCTACTCCGGGCAAGTAGAGTTTGGTTGTGTCCACATGAATAAAGCTGCTCTCTACATTTGGGCTGGTTATTTGCTATATGATCTCATATCTCCCATGGCCCAAGAATCGAGACTGAAACTCCAAATTTGAGCCCTATGGAAAGAGTGAGGGATGGTGTTTGTATTTCCATCTCATACACCCAGGCAATCTTCAGGCTCTAAACTATTGAGGAGCCACTATACCCTCACATTCTCAAGCACTGTTGTCCACACTGAACTGGGACTTTCTTGAGAAGAGAACACTGGATAGCTAGTAGTGGATGCCACACTGCTTTACCACTGACTGTATGTCTTTGTACTTTAAAGGTTCAGCCCTCAGTTGTCTTATCACTGGACCTCACACAAACATTCCCGAAGACCTGCTCAGACTGTAGCCACAGGGGCATAGTGGACCCCAGGGAAACTGTGTGATCCCAGAGCATGGATATTCAGGAACGCTGCATTCAGGTGAGACGAGAGTGCTAGAATCCAGGTGCAGCCTGGGAACAAAAGGGTCCAGAGAGCTGGCTGGCCAGGTCTCTTTCTTCTGTCTCTTCTTTTCCTATCCTCCCACACTCATACTATGGCTGCAGCTCTGGCAGTTCTCCTGTGGCATCAGCCCATGTTCACCAAGGGATAATTAAGCCAGGGGACTTGGGACTATCTGCTTTCCCTTTGTCAGGGCTCCCAGCAAACCCAGGCTTCCACAGAAAGAAGCCTATGTGCAACTTGGGAATAGCACTCCTCTCCCTGCCACTATTGGGCTTTTCATCAGGAAACAAGTCTGCAGGCCTGATCTCATATCTCCAGGGCTTATCACATCATTCAGGGCACAGACAGGGGTTTGTGAACTGATCTGGAGAGGGGAGTGATCCCAGGCAGGTAGAGCTAAGAGATGAAGGTTAGGTTTAAGCCACAGCACATTCATTCATGGTCTCTTCCTCCCCCACTGGAAAGCCTTAGTCTGGGACAGGGTCCTGGGCAGGGAAGCTCACAGCCTGCAATAGCATTTTTGGTGAGCTCAGCTGGTTTGGCCTGCTACCTGCACTAGAAGATGGAGGGGGATCTGCAGGAGGGGGGAGTGGTAGAAGAATGAAACCCATCCATACCTGCCAGACTGTGAATTCCAGACTAACCCTTTGTATCTTGCCTGATGGCTCTGGCTGGGATTTCCTGCACTATGTTGAATAGAAGTGGTGACCAAGTGGGCTTCATCTCAGGGATGTGGGGATGGTCTAACATATGTAAATCAACAAATGTGAGTTACCACATAAACAGGCACAAAAACAAAGACCATATGATCATCTCACTTGAAGAAAAAGCATTCAACAAGATTCATCACCCTCTCATGATAAAAACCCTCAACATAGAGGGCACATATCTCAAGATTATACAGGCCATATATGACAGTTCCACATACTGAATTTGGAAAAGTTGAAAGCATTCCCACTAAAAACCAGAATAAGAAAATTGTCCCCAACATCACTATTAATTAATAGAATTAGAGAAGACCACTCTAAAATTCTTTTGTAACCAAAAGGATAAAGAATAGCCAAAGAAATTCTAAGCAAAAAGAATAAATAAGGAAACATTCTATCATCCAAATTCAGATTACAGTAGAATCTCCATAGCTGACCACCTCTCTACATTGATGACCTCCTTAATTTTACTTAATTTTCATAGGTAAGAGATGCACTATATGTCAAAACAGTAGACTTAGTTCCTTATGCTGACCACCTCCACCAGTTTGTTACAGTCCCTCAGATGGTCAACTTACAGAGGTTTTGTTGTATATTACAATCAGTAGTAACCAAAACTGCATAAAGTAATAAAAGTAGACATATAGACAGACAAATGGAACAAAATAAAGAGTCCAGAAATAAAGCCAAGTACATACAACCAACTGATCTTCAGCAAAGTTGACAAAAGCATCCACTGGTGAATGGACACCCCATTTAATAAATGGTTCTGGATAAATTGGATGGCCTCGTGGAGAACTGGGTCTCTATGCCTCACCATAGACATGCACATTAACTCAGGTATATTGAAATTTTAAATGCAAGACTCGAAACCATGAATAATCAGAAGAAATCCTAGGAAAACAATGCTTGGCATTGACCTTGGTAAAAAATTATAACTAAGACTTTAAATAAATAAACATATGTGAGTTAATAAAACTAAAATCTTCTGCACAGAAAAAATATAATCAATAGAGTTAATAGCCTACAAAATGGGACAAAATATTCGTAAGCTATACATCTGTTAAAGGCTTAATATTCAGAATCTATAAGGAACCCAAACAAGTCAGCAAGTAAAAACAAAACAAAATAATCCCATTAAAAATTTGGCAAAAGACATAAATAGACATTTTTCAGAAGAAGATGCACAAATGTCTAACAAAAATACGAAAAAATCACTAATCATCAGAGAAATCCAAGTTAAAACCACCATGATATAAAGTCTTATGTGATGATTGCTATCATTAAAAGGTAAAAAAAAAATCTATGTTGATGCAGAGTGAAAGGAACAGTTATATACTGTGGGTAGAACTGCAAATTAGGACAACTTTTATGGAAAAGTATAGAGATTCCTCAACAAACCAAAAATAGACCTACCATTTGATCCTGCAATCCCACCGCTGGGGATTTTCCCCAAAGGAAAAATGTTATAAAAGAGACACTTGTACCTATATGTTTATAGCAGCACAATTTATGATTTCAGAGATACGAACCAATGCCAAGTGTTCAGCAGTGATGAGTAGATAAAGAAAACAAGGTATGTGTGTGTATACATGCACACACAAACACACACACACATCATGGAATAGTACTCAGCTATGATAAAGAATTAAATAGTAAATAGTATATTTTTTGCAGCAACTTGCTCGGAACTGGAGACCAATATTCTAAGTGATGTGATTCAGGAACAAAATAGCAAATACTTATAAGTGGGAGGTAAGCAATGGGCACTGCAAACTCCAACTTCAGGGGGTTGGGAATGTTGAATGAAAAATTACCTATTGGGTACAATGTAGACTATTCAGTTGATAAATATATTAAAAACCTAGGATTCTCCACCATGAAATTCATCCATGTAACCAAAAAAACTTTTTCACTTCCTAAATCTATTTAACAGAAAGAAAGAAACAGAAAAAAAGAAGGAAGGAAGGAAGGAAGAGAAAAGAAAGAAAATCATTGATTTTCACTTGTTTTGTCTTTTTTCTGCTTTTAAAGACAGTAATAATGACTCCTAAGCCATTTATTTTTATTTTCTTATTTTTTACTTTTTCTCTAATCTTAGGCCAGATTTCCAAACTCTTTATATGTTGGAATTAAAATAGGATCCATAAGACTTTTTTATCTTGTAAAATTTCAAAAATTTTGTAATCACAGAAGAGTAAGTGATGTTTCCCTATTAGTTGATTATTCAGGAAGCCATAATGTAGAAATGTGGTAGAAAAACAGTATCTCTTCCGTTGAAAATATGAAAGCTTTGGAGCTTTTTAAAATAAACATCTACATCTAAAGTCGAAAATAAAAAAAAAATTTGAACATCTTTGTTAATGTATAAATTTAATACAAAGTTAGCAAAAGCAACAACAACAAATCTTCTGGAACATAAACTTCATAAGCAGGAAAATGCAAAACAAAAAGAAATGTCTTGTATTCTTACTTTTATCAAGTGAAACAAGCCTTAAGGTAAAAGGCATTATTAGAGTAAGGAATGAATGTTGCATAATGATAGAATAGAAAATAACAATTTTTAACCTGAATTTCCAGAACAGTACATAGAGATTCATGGCTGAAGGATGAGCAGAACTGGAAGCTCAGGGTTAGGGGCAGCTTTATGGACTACCAGCGTATGTAAGGGTGCCATGTTCAGAAGCATAGCATGTTTAGTTAAATGCTCTGCTGCTGCTCTTTTGAAAATGGTAGTAATTTTCAACAAGAGGGCTCATACATTCAGTTAGCATTTTTCTCCACACATTGTGTAGCAAGTCTGCTTAAAATGCCTGGACCAGTATGAAGGATATTGCTCTTCCTCATTGAGAGGGACTGTGGTGACACTAATTTCTCAAGGGTATAGGCAATCCCTTTCCTCTAACATGCTAAATCCATTATTTTACAAAGTTGCCAGCTGCCACTACTGGCATTCTCAGCCACTTCCCTGCTTAGTTGTCCTCTGTATTCGTTGGGTTTGGGACCACAATCTTTCTGCTTATATCCCATGTCCCAAACTGTTTCAGGCCAATGTTGTACAAAGGTAGAGATGGGGTCTTTACTCTAGCAGTGGTTCTCAACCTTCCTAATGCGGTGACCCTTTAATACAGTTCCTCATGTTGTGGTGACCCCCAACCATAAAATTATTTTTGTTGCTACTTCGTAACTGTAATTATGCTACTGTTATGAATCATAATGGAAATATATGATGTGCAGGATGTATTTTCATTGTTGCAAAGGGGTTGCGAACCACAGGTTGAGAACCACTGCTCTAGAGCTTAGCTTTCTTGGGTATCCAGCAGCACCCTGTACCCCCTTCCCCTGCACCACCTCTGAGGAGCAATGAGGAAACTGGGCGCAGCGTGCCACTTCTTGCTGAGCTTATGTTTTTATATCTCCCTGAGAGACTATTTTTCATACTCATTCCATGAGATAATTGTGAATTCACTGTCTGCCCTCTCCC
This sequence comes from Galagoides demidoff, assembly GCA_963574575.1. Classification (NCBI taxonomy): domain Eukaryota; kingdom Metazoa; phylum Chordata; class Mammalia; order Primates; family Galagidae; genus Galagoides; species Galagoides demidoff. The sequence goes on from CAUYQV010110510.1 coordinate 22,532, forward strand.
AACAAACTTTTAAGTCTATGAATTAAGTATTGACAGAATTACAAGAATAAATTTAGAAATTTATAATCATTTTTGAAGGTTTGTATGTCCTTCTTTCATGAAGTGCTAAAGGAAATAATACTTCATAATTGATCTACCTAATCAACAAACTTTATCTATGGCACATTTCCTTCACGCAGTCCATTTATCTGCTTCTTTTCACGGGTGGGGGGGGGATGTCCAAAGACTTGTCTATTTATACCATTTCTCTCCCTCATTTTCCATTCTTTCTTCAACACATTCTATGTGACTGTCATATTATCCACCAAAATGTCTGTATTATTGTCAGCAGTGGACTGTGGACTTCTACGTTGCCAAATATAATACACACTTCTCTCTCATTATTCATATGCATCTCAAATTCTTTCTTCACACACTTTCTGTTCTTGACTTCAGTCAAAATACTTAGTTGTTTTTTCTTCATCTATCTGCTCTCTCTACCAAAGAGATCTAATTAATTTTTATGGCTTGGGAAAATGGCTTTCTCTACATGTACACACATACACACAGTTTAAGGAAAAAATTATATTGAAATTGTAATATTCAATACTACCAATAACAAAAGATGAATGAAAGTCACATTATAGCACCTCTTACAATCACAGAACTCAAAGGTGAATTGAGTATTACAAATTTAAAATTGTTTTTTCCTTTTTTAAAATGTGTGTACATTTTTTTGGCACTCTGTGTGTTGTGTGTATTTCAGTGTGGAAATTGAAAAAAAGTGTGAAGCTGTATTGCCTAATTAAAATCAAGTTTTGTTACTTAAAGCTGGCTTAAGCACAGATATATTATTTAATCTCTCCGTATCTCAGTTTCCTCAGCAGGAAACCAGAATTTACTACCCCATTGTATTGTTAAAGTTATTACATATGTAATGTGCTTAAAACAGGGTCCAACACACACTGAGAGCTTTTTAAAACTGATACATATATACATATATATTTTTGGCTGGGGCTGTGTTTGAACTTGCCACCTCCAGCATATGGGGCTGGCACCCTACAACTTGAGCCACAGGTCCACCCGAAAAATATAAAACCATAATTATCATTATGGTAAAATGAATATATGTTAAAATTGTATCTAACTTATTAATAAATGAAAAATTAGTATGATGTTTTAATGATTTAGAGGAAGATTCAAAGAGAAAGAAAATATATTTAATATAAGCCAATTAATTAGCTAGCCTGAAAAATTGTCTCTGAAGCCTGAATGTTGAGAGGAATCCAGCTATTTGGAAATCAAAGAAAATGATGTTCTTCAAGTACAGAACACGTCCGGGACCTGAATGCGAATAAGATTGTAGTTTTCAAGGATCAGAAAGGGGCAGTGTAGTTAGAGTACAGTAAATGATGAACAAATGAGAGGGACATAAAGTTGGAAAAAGCCAGACAATAGACCACACAGAGACTTGAATATAATAGTAAAGGAGTCTGGATTTTATTCAGAAAGGAAGGAAGGGCAAGGAATTGGAGAATTTTAAGCAGGGGAGTTGTTCCAATTTTGAGAAAATAGACTTGAAGTTTATGTTATCTGCCTATAGGAGAGCTTTAAAAATAAAACAATCATCAACTCTTCTACTGTTAGCTTGAGACAGGGTTTAAAGGGATTCTTGTATAGCTAAAGGGGATGTGAAGAAATGGTGCCCAGATAGTATCCAAGGCCAGTGGTACAATGGAAAATAGGTCTATATAGTAGATGATCCCACATTTAGCTTACATGGCTACTCCTTTGAGCCACCACCCAACATGCTTATTTTTATATACTTCAAAGGCCACCTGTATAGTTGTTGGGAGTTCTCACTTTAGAGTGAAAAGATCTGGACCTCAGTTCCAGCCCCACTCCTTTGAGGGCAAATTACTTAATCCCTTTAAGATTCATTTTCTTAACCCCTAAATGGAGATAATAATAGCATCTATCTTGCAATGTCTTGTGAGCATTAAATAAAAAGATTTGTGGCAAATATTCTGCACAAAATACATAAACTAACATGTTAAAATGCCTCAGCAAATGTAAACTATTATTTTTGAAACACAGTTGTTTTTTAAACACCAACCCACATCCTGTAGGAAAGGCAGCATCTGTCTAAATCATTCTAAGGATGATTGAAGCTGCTTTCAATTCTATTTGTCATTTTAAATGTCAAGATAGTGACTGTTTCAGCTAAGTTTAGTTTATGGGTGCTTTTCCTATCTCAAGGACACTGTGGTTGTTCCACTTAACAATACCTTCTCTGGAAGCACCTTATTGTTGCGCTTAAGGTTAATCAGGCAGGGTAGGTTATGTTGTATTAATAAATACACCTTGAAATAACAGTGGTTTAACACAACAAAGCCTTAAATTCTGCTCTAGCAAAGACAATTGTGGCTCAGGGGAGGCTCCTGTTCCCTGCAACCACAGCTGTCTGGAACAAATGGTTTCCATCATCCCTGTACAACTGAAAAGGATAGATGGCTAATTACACAAACGGTTTAAACTAGTCAAAACCTTAATGTTATTTGGTATCCCAATCAAGTAAGAGCATAAAATTATAAATGGAAAATTTTTTAAATTGTAATTTTTAACCAGTTTCTATCTCCTCACATGATTTAACTGGCAATTCCGGAAAGAAATCCTAAAGGAATTTCTATGACCATTTGAATTGCTTTTACATTATTAAATGTCAGTTTGCTGGGCAAGGTAGAGATGACGAGAAAAAAAGAAATTCTGGGTCAATTCATATGTTCTCACTGAAACTGACCATTCAGAAACAATATGGTTTATCTTACAAGGGTACAAGTGAATCTCTCTAAAAGCAGAGTATGAATGTCTTAATTCAATAACTAAGAAAATGATATGAAGGCTACGTTAACCACTTTGATGAGAGTATTTCAAATTGTATATGAAGACACCACACTGTACCCCATGATTGCATTAATGTACACAGCTATAATTTAATAATAAAAAAAGAAACAATAATCTCGTGATTGAAATTGTTTAATAATTTAACAATATTTGTCTTTTAATGACAGAACAAACAAAGAGATTTCCAAGAGATATGTATTTAGTAAATTAATAAAGTTTTAAATAAGGCATATTCAACCGTTTTCCTCTGAGGTAGGCTACTTTTTTTTTTGTTTGTTTGTCTAGGAGAGACTAGTTCCCATTCACTATGGGAACTTAGTACTTTAATGGAGAAAGTGATTTCAATGTTTTCCTTGTATAATTTGTACATATATTTCTATGCTGTAGTGAAAAATTTAAAGTTTAAGAGATATAATCTTTGTAAAATAACATTTATTTCCTTATAAATATTTTCATCAGTTTAGAGCAATTTTAAGTCTACACCTTATGGAATTTATTTCTCTCATCTGACAACTCCTAAATGTATGCATTAGTCACCATAGCTCTTATTTGGCTTCAGAGAACAATTTTCATGAACCACTTAAGCAAAGGGACTTCAAAAAATTCTTTGAAGTACAGAGAGGTGTTTAGATGTCTTGTCTTTCTTGTGTTAACCTCCTTCTTTTTACAAAAGAAAGTCAAGGAACAAAGATCCCAATATTAAATTGAATTAAAAAAATATTTAAAAGAGAATCTGACCTACTTAATTATATTTTCATAATCAGGATATAAAATACATTATACTACAAAAGTTTTTTGAACTTAACAATGAATGATTCATGGTAACTCTCATTCAGATGCTCCTTGACTTAGAATGGAGTTAATTCCAACACACCCATTGTAAATTGAAAACATGGTAAGTTGAAAATACATTCAACATACCTCACTGACTAAACATCATAGCTTAGTCTAACCTACCTTAAATGTGCTGAGAACACTTAGATTGGTTGGCTGAAACTATCTTTTGCAAAGCCTATTTTATAATAAAGTATTGGATATATCATGCAATTTATTGAATACTATAATGAATTGCTTTGGCATCACTGTAAAGTCAAAAAATTGTAAGCCGAGGGCCAGATGCAGTGGCTTGCTTCTGTAATGCCAGCACTCTGGGAGGCTGAGGTGGGCGGATTGCCTAAGCTCTGAGTTTGGGACCAGCGTGTGATAAAATATTCCATCTCTAAAAATAACCATCTGTTGTGGCGGACACAGGTAGTCCTAGCAACCTGGGAGGCTGAGGCAAGACAATCACTGGAACCCATAAGTCAGAGGTTGCTGTGAGCTATGATGCCATAGCACTCCATCCAGGGTGAAAGTGAGACTTTATTTCCAAAAATAAAAAAAAAATTGTAAGTTGAATTGTTGTTCTCAGGGACCATCTGTAATTTCATACTTGGGGCCAAAGTTAATTTCTTCATATATTAATTTTGGAATAAGTGAATGTAGATTTAAATATTATCTGATAAGTGCTTTTGTTATTTGTATATGACATCAAGTTTTCAATGGGGCTATTAAATAGATTTTTATTATTCTATCATATAAGCTTGGTATGTGTTGAGAGTTGGAAGGGAAGAAATAGGGGTCTGGAATGAAAAAAAAAATGGGGAGAGATGAACCTGACATAAAAGGAATGTGTATTTTGAAATTTACCTCCAGAAAATTAAAATAAATTCAATAAAATAGGTTTCACTGAAGAGGGAGAAACAATAATGCTTAGATAAGAGGAGTTGGTGGGGAGGATCAGGAATGCACTTCTGTTGGTTTGGAGGTTGTCACCAAGTCATCATGGGTTGAGATCCATGAGAAAAATCATTCTCTTCCTCTCCCCTCTCCCCATGTTCCTGGGCTAAAATTGGGTTATAGCTTTCCTATGAAAGCTCTAAATTAGTATCATAGTAGGGCTGAGTACATTGGATGGGAGGAAAGGGGAGAGGGTGGGTGGAGGGAGGGCAATTGGTGGGATCATGTCTATGGTTCATCCTATAAGGGTACATGTGAATCTCTCTAAATGTAGAATATAAATGTCTTAACACAATAACTAAGAAGAAGACATGAAGGCTATGTTAACCAGTTGGATGAAAGTATTTCAAATTGTATACAGAAACAGTACACTGCACCCCATAATAGTATTAATGTACACTGTTATGATTTAATAAAATAAAATAAAAAGAAAAATCATTCTCTTAAAAAATGCCCTTGTGTAGGGAAAAGTTTACCCTAACTTCTAGTGGAAACTATATAGAGATTTTTTTAAAGAAAAATTCAGGATAAAACTCTGCTTTTATTTTGATACATTTGAAATTTATGTTAAAAATGGCTTTTTAAAAGTATTCTTCCAGTACAATGGTTTAATGGTTATCTATGTGGAATAGGAATATTCTATAATTCTTACAAAAATCCCTAGAAATGCATATTTATAATCCATATATTTTATTCAAGGTAATTATGGTATAAAACAGTGAATCAATTTGTTCAAGGTTGCATAACTAACGGCTCTATGTATTCATGGATGAATTATGTTATCATGGGAAGTATCAGGAGAGAAAGGAAATAAGGCTTCCAGTTTTCCAAATAGGCAAATTTGTAAAATGTATGTGTGTTCTTTCTGTTATTGAGAATTAGGGGTACATAAAAGAAATTGAAAAGTAACCAGTCAATTGCAGTCAAGAAGGACAGATGTAAAGAATACAATTTGACTCTGTATGTGGCTAGAACATTAGTTATTATATAAAGAGGGCCTATCCCCAAGGACAAGAAGTAGAGATGTAGAGTCAACTTTAAGAATCATAAGAAAGGTAACTGATGTGCAAGATGGTAATTTTGACACTCAAGGAAGGAATCCCTCTTATCTGGAAATCATTAAATTGATGTTGCTAAGTATTGTGTTGTATATTAATAAAATCTTAATCCAATCTATGTCAAGTGTCCCAAAAAATCATTAAGAAATTTGCCTAGTTTATAAAATTTCACTAGATCAGAGGTAAGTTTATCAAGATCGATTCCCTGAAATATGGCCTAGCAGAAACAGAAATTACCTCTTGCAGAGGTCCATGGGAATAGAGAGCTTAGCAGTAGTTGTGATCTTAGTCATCTAAAAAGTATGAACATCAGCCTCCTTGCCCTCCAAGGAAAAGATGAT
>CAUYQV010110511.1:0-17395 GCA_963574575.1 Galagoides demidoff
TTAATTACAACGCGTGGGCAAAACTCCAACAAAGGGAGCCCTGGGATCCCCAGTCCCCCAAACAAAATCTCCGCGCATTCCAGCTCAGCAAGGTGGGACTGTCGCTCCAGCCACAAACTCGGCCTTTCTTACGTGATTACACGCGCGACACACACCCAGGCCGGGAAGCCGGGAGGCTCCAGCTCTCGGGACCGCGGAGGGTGGTGGCAGGGGCCGGAGGGCGGTGCTGATGTGTCACACAGCCCGGCTGGCGCGGGTAGGGGGCCCGGGACCCCGGAACCCCGGAACCCCGGAACCCGACACGCCCCCGGTCCCCGCCCGGGTAAACAACAGCCCGGGCCTCGCAGGGGGCGCGGGCGCCACAGCTCGCCCTTCCGGCGGACGCGGCCACTTCCAGGAACAGGGGCCGCGCACCCCCCGTAGGCCCAGCCGCGCGCCCCCCGCCCCGAAGGCGGCCGCCCGGGCCCCGGGACCGCCTCCCCCGGACCTGCCCGCCGGCAGTCCCTTGGGTTGACGACCGCGACCCCCCTCCAGGGCAGGGCGGCAGGACGGCCGAGGAGCCACTCACCAGAGCCGAGGCGCGGCGCGGCCCGACTGACGGCAGCGAGCGAACCCGCGGGCGGCGGGCAGCGGTCAGGTGACTCACTCCCTCGGCGCGGCCGGCCGCCCCCGACCCTCCCCCCGCCCTCCCCGGGCTCTGCCCCGCCTCTCGGCGCCGAAACCCCGCCCCCTGGCCTAGGCCCCGCCCCCGCCCGGAGGCCTGAGTCCGCCCAGAGCGCGGGCTGGGGTCGCGGCGGCCGGAAGCCGCGTGGGCCGGGGCGGGCGCGGAGGTGGCGGCGGAGGCCCCCTGCTTCCGCGCGGAGTCCCTGTGTACCCACCCAGCCCTCCTCGTGAACGTGCAGGACACCGAGGACCACCGCCTCCTCTGCCCGCCAAGGGCGGAAAGGAAAGGCCTCCTCGCCCCGCGGTCCTGGGACGTCCTCACCGAGCCGGCGTGTACCCAGGGTCCCCGCGGACAGCAGAAGGGAGAACTGGCGCAGGCCCCTGGTTCTTCATCAGAGCCCCGCGGGGTTCGCTGCCAGCCCCCTCGGCTGAGTTCCTCGTTTGCCTTTCCTGGGGGTGGACGGCACCCGAGTTCGCAAGGCATTTGAGCTTGCTGATAGGGACGAGCAAGTGCATCCAGGTATTTGTGGACAGCATCTGGGCAGCACTGCTGCTGTCTGACAGCGAAACAAGGGCGCCGGTAACAGGTGTTCCCTTTACAGCGTAGCTGCCAGGAACTTCTAGCCAGGTTGAGCGCGCGGCGGTGTCAGCCGGCTCATCTCCAACCTTGTCTGCGCTTTCGTCCTCTGGTGTTTCTCGAATTTTCAGTTTTAAAATTATGTCCCCAAGCCGTTTAGCGCCTCTGGAGTTTTAAAGCACTGTGTCTCAGCGGAGAGAGATGGACACGTGACCCTGATCAGAGCTCCTGAGCAGGTTGCACGGACTCTGAAGCCTGTGGTCTTCTAGTCTTCCTGTGCGAAAGGATTTTACTATTGGCTTTGGAATTCAAATGAAGACCGAGAAATGAAGAAAATTTGGTGGCTGATCAGCAGCAGCCCCAGAGAGTATGGACTCATTCTTCACAAGAAGTCAGACCTAGACCTCCAGAGCAAAAAAAAAAGCGACCAAGATAACAAATTTGGGTATTATCACTAACTTGGCTGCATGGACTTTGGGACATTGGAATTTCATCCAAAATACATGAGAAAACGACATAAGTGAAATTACATGGGAGGGCAAGATGTTATGCTATGACCTAGAGTCAGAAGTCTCCTGGAGGAGATAACGTTTTGTACTGAGTCTTAGTAGTGAAAAATGGGGCCCAGCAGTCAAGGGAGGGTCCAGGGTAGGAGAGAGATGGCATCATGGGCTGCCTGAGTTCATAGTGGGAGTACAGGTGTTTAGTGAAAATGAAAAATGAGGGAAAGACACTTGGGAATAGACCATGAAGGAAGGGTTGGGGTTCTTACAGAAACTGTGAGAGTTTCATTCTTCTTCAACCTGAGCCCTGTGAATTATATTCCTTTTCTCCACACCTGTGCAATTTCTTGGGGGTGGGGGGGAACAGACATCCCCTTCTTTGGGATAAACTCTTCTTCATTCTAGACGATACTGATGACAGTTTCTAACCTGAAAATTATGACATATACCCAGACATATGTAATTATTTAAGACGTTCTTACAAAGATTTTTTGAGACTATCAAGGCAATTAGGAATGACTCTCAAACTTCAGAGTGTGTGGGAATATGGAGGGGGCTCTTTAAAATGCAGGTTCTTGGGCCCTGCCCCCTAGATTCCGATGTAAGTCTGAGTGGAACCTAAAGATTTCTGGTTTTGATACTGATGAAGATGGTTTTTAGCTCACACTTGAAAAGTTCTGAGTTAGAGTTTATGGTATGTAGTATGAATAAGATGGAAAATGAAATTAGACAATGAAATAGACCAAGTCAGAACAGGCAGGACCACATGTACTGTTCCTAGAGCTTAGACTTTATCCCATAGCCTGAAGGGAATAAATAGAGGTCTTCAAGTCGTGTGATTGTTTTCAAAAGTTAATTCTGGTATGAAGAAGGAACTGGGGGGAGAGGAAACATTTCAGGTTGAATGAATGAGTGAATAATGATAATGTAGTCAAATACTGAATAAATGATGTGGTACTTTTTGTTTTCAGTATCCTCTTGCTTTGAACAAAACCCATTTAGAATATCATTCTTTTAAAGCCTGAATGGCAGTGTAAATATACACAACTTTATGTTCTGACCTATGCCTTCTGAACTTCCAGAGTTAGTATTAACATTGGCCGCTGGTGCCAGGCCAACAAAACCTTGAGTAACCATACTATTTGCAGAATCAAGAAAAGAATCAACTTTTAAGAATATCAGCCTCAAGATATTTTACATCAACTCACACGTTTATTGAAATATCTTAATAAAACAGATTTTTAAAATTATCTTGTTATAATGAGAGCTAGTGCCTGGTAAATTCCTTTTGAGAAAAAGTAACTTTAAGATTCTAGAAGAAAAAATAATGATTGCTTTCAATTGGTGTTGGTAATAGTTTGAATTTGGAAAATTAAGCCTAGTGGTGCGACATGAAGATTCTGTGCTACTATTTCACAGTGCTTTGCATTAGTGTTTCTTTGTCCCATGGTTTGAGTTCTGGTGCATTAAGAGGATTTATTCATGTAATATGGACATCACAGCTTATTGATATGTCCTTGACTTACACTTCTCATTAACTATGAGAAGTACTGACAAATTTTTCAGCTGGGCGCGGTGTCTGTCAGTATGCCATGCTGTTCCCGAGATGTTATGTATGTACATCGTCACATTTCTTCCAAAAATGATACTCCCTTTTCAGAATTTTTCCAAACCTATTCTTCCTCGCCATTATACTGATTATATCTCCAAAATAAAGGCCTTGTCATTAAATTTACTCTGAAAACAATTTAAATCCAGGTCACACATCAGGGAATGATTTTTTATAAAAGCTAGAAATATACATCATGATTTTCTCCTCCAGCAACAATCAGGTTGCTTTGCCTGGCTCCCAAAATCAAGAGAGCTGAGTTATACAGATAGATGACATGGCTATAAAGAACAATATGGCTTAACATTTGGACAATAAGACATAATACATACCCTGGGAAAACCTTGATGTGTAGTCACCATAAACCTTGGCCCTTCTCTACTCCCTTTCCTAACCTGAGGAAAGATCACACACCAAATTTATTCCCTACACACACTAGTTTTGTATCTTCCTTTCCACAGAAGCAACATGGCATTGATAACTCATCTTTATACCTCTGGACTGCAGCACACTTGAACCTATACTCACATTTCCTCAGTACACATAAATTATGTTGATCGAAAAAAGAGTTTAAAAAAAAGGATATACGTACTGTGCTTTGAAATTCTTTTGAGAATAATTTAATGAATGATATTTACAAATTTTTGTGGCACACAGGTTGAAAATCACTGCTCTAGAACTTCCACCGAACTTCATTCACGCCATCTCCATCACTGTATGTCCTTTTGTCTTTAAATATTCAGTCACTAATTACCAACAAAATTGGGGTGGGGTTCAGCAAAAATTGTGGGGAACTATCAAGATAAAATAAGCATACATGTCCCCAACTTAAAATACTACCATTTGACCCCTCTTCCCTCAAAATGACTATGGAGTGAAGGCAGATTGGAAGGACTTTGTGGAAAATGAACATGCATGTATTTTATTAGAAGGGAATGAGGACTTCCTGGAGCAGGAAGTGTTTACCTGTAACTGATAACTGAAACAAAAGATAAGGTGAAGGGAATGTGGCCTCTGGTTTGAGATGTCACAAAGTCTAAGATCAAGGTAAAAGGCAGGGGAAAAAAAGAAAATAGATAATATTGGAACAGAAGAACTCAGTAAGATGGACCATATCAATGAAAGAGGTACCACTCAAATGCCAGATTTAATGACACCGAAGTGGCCATAAATTTTTTGTCATTATCTCTGTCAAGAATGGGAATTTATTTTCCATCATTTTTAATCCGGCTTTGTGACTGCATAGCCAAAAAAAACACTGCAGAAATGATGCTATGCCAGTTTTGGAGCTCATCTTTTGGAAGACTGGTAGTTTTCACTTCCTCTTTCTTCAGATGATCTCTGGTAGGACACTCCCTCCCAAAATCAAGCCACCAGACCCAGCATGAGACACGTATACTCAAAGCCTTTCCACTCAGGAGCTCCCACAGAGCAAGCAGCCCATAGTCAACATCAAATGCCAGTCACAGGAGTGAGTTATCTTGGATGTTCTCTGGTCTAGTCAAGTTTACACAAAAGACCCTTCCAGCAGAGCCCAGCCAACTCATGGAATTAGGAAATAATAAAATAGTTAATGCTTTAAACCTATGTTTGGAGGAATCTTTTAATATATAGCAACAAATCACAAATGTAGAGGTGAAAGAAAATAACTAATGATGAAATGGAGTATGAAAATAGAATTAAATTAAAAAGAACCACAACCTCAATGATCTCAATGATCAAGACTTACAGGAAAGTTCAAGTAAATAAAACAGAAAATCCATGGAAGAGACTGTTCCCATGTCAAGCTTCTAGACCTGAAATGACACTTAAGATTTTCTTCAATTACACATTTCTTGTGCTCCAGATTTTCTCTCACTCTGTTGCATATATTTTTATAACAGAGTAGAGAAATTGCACTATGGATAAGCTAATTCTGAAAATCATTGGAAATTTGGTTTTTATGCATAATAATTATATATATATATGCATCTGTATATGTGTATGTATGCTCACACAGACACACACACACACACTCTCTTGTGAGTAGAAAATGAGACCCTTGGGATCTTTTCTGACTGCTTTGTACCCACTCGGGGAGGTGAAAAAGAAGAAGACAGTAAAGTTTGAGCCAGAAAGGGGAGAGAAGACTACATGAAACTTGATATAACCAGTCCCTCAAGCCTGCAGAGAAGTTACTGAACGTTTGGTGCCAGTGCCTTCCTATGGAGCCAGTGGTATTTGTGCTTGTTACTAAGTCAGATGCAGCACATAATGAGCCTGTGTCCAAGGTACACATCTGCAAAGGACAGAAAAATCCAACCTGATGGCCTTGTTACTTATATCTGTTGATGGTACACCCACAATTGAATCCTGCACCTCTTGCTCTTTTATTATTAAAATTCATGCTAGTATCAATGTCTACTCTATATTTGTTTTTATAAAACCATTCTAGAATAATTTTTCTTTTGGTAAAACATGTGCAACAAATAGAGGCACCATATTTTAATTCACATTTTCCCTAACCCTGGCATATACCACTTCATTCACCTAGACTTTAGAGAGTGGTTCTCAACCTTCCTAATGCCTCCTAATGTCGAGACCCTTTAATACAGTTCCTCATGCTGTGGTGATCCCCAATCATAAAATTATTTTTGTTGCTACTTCATAACTGTAATTTTGATACTGTTAGGAATTATAATGTAAATATCTGATATGCAGGATGTATTTTCATTGTTATAAAGGGGTTGCGACCCACAGGTTGAGAACCTCTGCTCTACAGTCTAGAGCAGTGATTCTCAATAGAAGCCAGTTCTGTTCCCCCAGAGATTTTGTTATTGGGCCCCTAGTAAGCAGAGGCCAGAGATGCTGTGACACAGCCTACAATGCACAGGACAGTACCCATGGATAGAGTACTCTGTGCATAAGGACACCTGGACACCTCATTCTCCATTCACAACAAAGAGTTACCTGGTGTCAACATGGAGAAACCCTGAGCTGGAAATACTCATGCCCCACTATGAGAAATGTGTGTATAAGTTAAAAGAAGGAGTAAAAGGAGAAAGGAGCTAAGTAGAAAGAAAATGGAGCCAGGAAAGAAGCTAAAAATATACATACCACAAAACACGTGTTTTTGATAAACATGAACTACAAATTTATCTGTAGTCTCCTGGCAGCCAGGTAAAAAGGTAAAACTTGCTAAATCCATAATGCACTACCAGGAGGGACTGGAGTGCTCACCATGAGAGGAGGAATCACTGAACGATGCAGGGGCCACAGCTGTGCCTCCATCACAACAGCTCAGTCCTATGTGGAAAGCACTTGGGAAAGGGAGGAAAACAATTGACCTCTAAAAGCTATAAAATAAGAACTGTAGGGTCAAAGGAAGGCTGCACATACAGCATGAAGGATAGAATAGCCGACTGATTGGGGTCACTGGGTTTTTGTCGTTGGTCACTCTATGTTCCTTCTCCAGCCGCCTCTACACTGCTCTGCACTCTGGGAGGCAGGTCTCGTGGGACGGTACACATATCACTGGGTTCCTCTGCCCCATCACTTCCTGTTGTAACATGTATCTGGGCAATGGCAGGTGCTAGCAGGAGCTCAGCTGTCTCCCTGGATGGCCATGGGATGGCTGTGGCTATGTTCCTGTAAAGGCCCCAGCTCTGCCAAGCAACCCTTGCCTGGGGCTATAACCAAAGCTTCTTCATTCTAGACATGATGATGCCTCCTCACTTTTGCTAGATCAAAAGTGTGTCACCCCCTTGATAAATTTCTCACCCTCATCCTTGTAAATGGTCCCATCTGTTTCCTGCCAGTTCTCTGACTGATTCATCAGGTCAATGCTTGGGAGTAACCAGAGCAAATATACTAACACATCTAAGAAAAAAAGTGACTCTTGTAAAGAAGAGAGAGAGCCATAGGTACAAATAGGGGCAATATATCCCTTGCCCTGCCCAGGGATTAGGGTACAGGGCCAAGATCTGTGTTTTACTTCTGGCCTTGTGACCTACAAGGTATGTGCAAGTGCCTGTGGCACAGAATACCATGTCTTAGGTCTACTAGATTAGCCAGCAAGGTCTTCTCATTCATGTCCCTCTTTGATTTCTTGCTACTAATTATTTGGCTTCACATATATACTTGTCTATAGAAAGAGATAGTTGGTTAATCAGCAACAATGTTTGACATACATGTTAGCTATTTATGTAAATTTGTAAATTATAATTTCATCATTCTTCCTGCCTCTGCAGCTTCCCTTGAGTGTGTATCTGAAAGCAAGATGACTGTTGATGTGTGTACTGTTGGGATTTCTGCAGCTAGTTCAGAATCATGGTGAGCTTGATAAGTTGAAGCCTGCACTTGACTGGTCCAAGTGGGCCCTTCTTCATAGAAACACCCTTGGTGTTGATCATCAGTGACTTCAGGACGAACCTTTACCTCTCCGATGCTTTATTCCCCATTTGCTTACCTTTTCCTAAAACCTTTTGTGGTGTACACTGCTATCTATTTACTCAATATCCGTTTCTCTTCCTTTCCTTTCTAACACAGTCCTTATTAAATGTGCAATGTACCTATTTAAAAACACCTTCTCAAGGGCCCTTAACCATCTGACCTAGTTCTGCTCAACCAGACATAAGCAAATACGCACTCAGTGGAATTTCCAGGAAAGCTCTTACTTTTCTGATAACAAAAGACTGAGTCAGCTGAGCTGGCATGCATCTTTGTCTCCTGCCTTCCTTCCCTTCAATGACTCGTGGATGAGCTCTTTTCTTTCAACCATAAGGATGAAAATCACAGGCTAAGGGTAGCAGAGCGGGAAGCTCAGCTGCTTGATGACTTCCTTGAGCAGCTGAGCAGCCCTGATTGCTGGTTTACTCTCTTTACCCTACCACAGGAAGGGAACCCTATTTCATTAAGCTTCAAGAGCTATGACATGAAGCTAAATGCAATCTTAACTGCTACCCTTTCTCAGTTTTGAGTCCCTGTCACACTCTGTGTAATTACTTGTGCTAAGAACCCTGAAGTCCTGCATCCCAGCTTAGGTAGGGGTAAGTGAATTGTTATGAAAATACTCAGTTCAATAGATTGAATGTTTGTACCCACCAAAATTTTCATCTAGAAATCCTAACCCCCCTTCTGATGGTATTAGGAGGTGGGCCTTTGGAAGATGGTTACATCATGAGGGTGCAGCTCTTGTGAATGGGATTACTGCCCTTATAAGAAGGACCACAGAAAGCTCTTTCCCCTTTTCTGCCATCTGAGAACACAGCAGGAAGGGGAAGCTTAGGTGCTTGATGACCGAGAAGAGGGCCCTCCCCAGACCCTGACCGTGCTGGACCTTGACCTTGAACTCCAGAACTGTGAGTAATAAATGTTGGCTGTTTAAACCTACAGTCCCCAATTCCAGGGCTGTCGACTGGTACCAGTCTATGGCCTGTTTGGCACTGGGCTGTACCACAGGTGAGCAGCAGGTGAACAAGTGCAGCTTCATTTGTATTTACAACTCCTCCCCTTCGCTCACATCACTGCCTGAGTTCCATCTCCTATTAGGTCAGCAGTGCCATTAGAGTCTCAAAGCAGCACAAGCCCTACTGTGATCTGCATGTGTGAGGGATCTAGGTTGCAAGCTCTTTATGAGAATCTAACGTCTGATGATGTGAGGTGGGGCTGAGGCAGTGATGTTATGTTTGACTGCACAGAGGAACCATAATAAGTCAATTGTTTGCAGGCTCACATCAAACCCCCTTCTCCCAGTTCATGAGAAAAGTTGTCTTCCATGAAACCAGTCCCTGGTGCCAAAAAGGTTGGGGACCACTAGTTTAAGCCACTGTGATATTCTATTATAAGCAGCACAAATTGACAAAGGCTCTCAGCCTACACGCCTGACCCTGGACGCTAGCAAATAAGAGCAGTGAATAACAGTACAATAGCATTGAAAGTAATAAAAGAACAAAAGATCAATCTTATTATAAAATTATGAAGCATGTTATCACTGACTTCATTATTGCTGTCCCCCACCCCTTGGATATAATAAGAAAACAGAAATGCAGATAAGCCCATAAAAATACTCCGATAAAGTTCCAGGAAATGGCTCTTGGAAACATGGGACAGCCGCCAAAACAGAAAAAAAAGAAATTAAAATTACTCAAAACCATTTCACGGATTTAAGGTCTACAAAAACATGAGAAGAGAAATCATACGGAATAATTATGATATTCCAAACTCTTTTATTGTAGAATTTTATGGCAGAATAACCAATAAAAGATCTGCATCATAATTAATAGATTACATAAATTGAAAAAGGCAGAGCCACTTAAAGTGGCCAGAATACAGAAACTAAATGGATATTAAGTCCATGTCTATGCAGTGAAGCTATAGGAATGAGGAGATGTTGGATCCCATTTAACGAATGGAGACACCTTTTTATACTAACAATCTGAGAATTTTACCTAAGTAAAGGATATAGGATTAATATTAATCTTATAGTTCTAAAAGCATTTAAATTGATTAGAACACTGGAAAATTGCCCACTGGCTAACTAAGCTTTCCAGAAGAAATACTATTGAAATGGGTTTTTACGTCCCTTGGGATAAACAGAGGAAAGTAACAGAGGGCATATCTCTAATTAACTACATGGGCCCCTTGGGTTTCCAAAGACAAGCTCTAATATAATTTGATTCTTTATCCTTAGCAATGAGAAGTCAAGCATAAAACCATTGGCAAACACCACATGATGTGGCATAGGAAAAAAAAATAATTATAGACTATCACTTTTTAATATGGACAAAAAAACCGTATTTCTATTAGCAGATACAAACAGATCAGGATTTGCCTTTATTACTTCTCTATATGGTACTGAAATCCCTTGGAGATAGATTATTTGGGGAGAAGGTTTTGCTCATTCTAAAGTTCTCTGTCAAAATACAGATTCTTTCAGAGAGTAAACACATGAAGCCATGTTTTTTTTCTTTATTTTTTTTTTTATTAAATGATTGTTGTGTACAGTAATGCAATCATGGGGTACAGTGTGGTGTTTTCATATACAATTTGAAATATTTTCATCAAACTGGTTAACTTAGCCTTCATGTCATTTTCTTATTTACTGTGTTAAGACGTTTATATTCTACTTTTAGAAAGATTCACTTGTACCCTTGTGAGATAAACCATAGAGGAGGGGACGTAGGAGGTGGATGGGTGGAGGGAGGGTGATTGAAGGGATGAAGCCATGTTTAAAGGCAATCACAATCACTCTAGTAAGAAGGAGTTTATAAAAGTACTCATGGTGAATGGGACTTCAATGCTTCCTGACAGGAAAGTGGAAGGAAGTATCTAGAATAGGAATCCATGCCACTCTGAGGGCCTGAGAGAGGTTTGGCAGAGCTAGAGAAAGCCCCCAGTGCTAGACAGTGGGAGGATCAGAGACTAATTCAGAACTGCCAGGTTAGCACGGGTGGGGAAATGTGTTACCTATTCAGTGAGATTTTTATGAAAAATCCACCTTTAGGCTGGGTGAGGTGGCTCATACCTATAATTCTAGCACTTGAGGAGGCCACAGGGGTAGGATTGTTTGAGCTCAGGAGTTCAAGACCAACCTGAGAAAGAGCGAGACCCCATCTCTACTAAAGATACAAAAATCAGCCGGGTGTCATGGTCCTGCTCAAGCGGCTGAGACAGGAGGATTGCTTGAGCACAAGAGTTTAAGGTTGCTGTGAATTATGATGACACCTCTGCACTCTACCTGAGGGGACAGAGTGAGACTGTCTCAAAAAAAAAAAAATCACCTTAAAGGGTGATATTGAAAATAAGGTCCTGAGAATGTGTAAATTGTCATGCACTAATAGAAAAATAAAGAACAGCGTATGCCACCAAAGTGCAAAAAGCAGAAAAGATTCTAAAACATCATTTAATATTCTAAAGGCATTTTTGCTTATCTAATACTAATTAACTTATAAATAACTGATTCAGAATTGCCTTGATTTTACTCTCCCCAATGGTACCAACTGATGGGCCCAGGAATGTGCTAACCAAGCTCTCTTGTTTCAGGTTATTCTTGATGTTTCCCTATGGTATGGAGCTGAGCCCACCAGCTACAGGAATTTTGTCTGAGATTATACTTGGTTTGGCTTCTTCACCTTCCCTATCCTTCTTCATTTCCTCCTTGATTCCCCTGGGAGGAAATCAGGAATAAAAAATCACTTCTGCGTGAATCCTGTCTCAGCATCTGCCTCTGGGGAACCTGACTGCCGTGGCCCGTTAAAATCCATACGTGTAAATCGTAACCCCCAAGGTGATGGTTTTACATGTAGGAGATGGGGCCTTTACAAAGTGATTAAGTCACGTCATGAGGGGAGAGCATGGAATTAGTGTACTTACAAAAGAGACCCCAAAGAGCTAGCTAGCCCCTTCCTCCATGTGGGGACACAGAGAGAAGACACAATCTATAACCCCAGAAGCAGTCCCTTCCAGATGCAGAATCTTGGGCTTCCCAGCCTCCAGAACTGTGATAAGTAAATTTCTGTTGTTTATTTGTTAAATGGATTAGATGCTGACTTAACACAGAGGTGCGGAGACACTTTGTCTTGTCTTATAATAAATAGCTGGTAATTAAGTCATGTTCTTGGGCCAGAAAATCTGAGTTCAAATATTATCCTGCCACTTCTCTGTGCCAGCTTGTCTATCAGCCTCCTTCCTATCTATGAATATTTTGTTTAAGTGGTATAGCATATTTTCTTAATACAACCAAGAACTATCCTTTATTTTGAGTTGTTTATACAGAAGAACAAACCAGCATTTGCTGAACACCTAGACACAGGGACAGATTCCATTGACACGTAACTTCATCTAATCTTTACAACAACTAGAAGGAGCGTGAATGCTGTCCCTGTATCATGATGAAAAACTTAAGGATCATAGATGTTAAGTAATTTATGCAAAATTGCACTGAGTGAGTATTTAAATGTAGGGAAACTTATAGAGAATGTAAAATTAAAAGAAGGAATCACAAAAAAAGACTAAATTCTAATGCATGCAACTTAATGCTAAAAGAAAATCTGCATGCAAGTTTGCGTGAACTGCAATAAAAAATTTAGAAAGTGCAAAGATACATGAATCAGATCTCACTGAACATCATGCTGAAAAATGGTAATTCAAGGTTTCAAGAAGGAGAAAGGAGGGCAAATAAGAAAGAAGCTACTAAATACAGCTGGCAGGAAAGAAAATTTATGCAAGGGAGGGATGGGGACTCTCAATGGTAAAGTATGGTGGATAACAAATGAAAAAAGTCAAACGGAACAACTGGAAGAATGGGGAGAGACTTGTAAGAGAAGCAGTGGTGGATGTCAATTCCCAAAGACTGAGGCCAGGAGAAATCTCTCTGCAAGTTCTCATCCTCATGATGACCAAGGTAAACTGAACAAGAACTCAAGGGTATTAGTCCAGGTCCTCCAAAAAGCCAACACGAAGACAGGCTTAAACATGATTAGAAAAAATTAGAAACATGATTAGAAACATGATTAGAAAGAATACCTATGTAAAAGGAAACAGAGAAGGAGCCAGAACAGGCTGGAAGAGCCAGAAAACTCCATTGCAAGTCTCACCCCAAGCAAAAAAAAAAAAAAAAAAAAAAGGAGAGAAAATTGGAAGCATGGAAGCATCTGAGAACTAAAGGTTAGTCAAAGCCATCAGAAAGTCCGCATGCCTAAATTGATGCTGGTAGGAGTCCCATGGCTCCGTAAATGGGTCTGCCTTACTAGCCCCACTGCACTCCATCACTTGCAGGGAGCAGGCCCTGGGAGGTATGGCCTCAAACAAAGGTATCAGTGCATCTCAGAGCTTAGCAGCCAGTGCCCTTGGTCAATTACAGTTATGCCCTATAGTAGAAGGTATGGGAGGTACATTCTCACGGCCCCCTATTGAGTTCCTAAAAAGTCTGTTTGAAATTTACAAAGTGATATTCCTCTTATTCTCAATGATTGACAGAAAAATAATGCAGCTAACCACCTTTTATTGAGCACCAATCACCTTCCTAAGCACTTTATAGATTTATTTTCCTTTCTAGTCCTCACAGCACAGTGAAGGAGATATTATGCCCACTTTACAGGTGAAGAATCCAAGTCTTGAGAGTTCAAGGACTTCCTCGATATGACAAAGTTACTAAGGAGTAATGCCAGGATTTCACGGAGGCGTGCTGACTTCTGTTGCGGAACTCCATCTTGTAACATGTAATAATAATACCAACTATGCCATTAGGTAGGGTTGTTGTGAAAAATAATAAAATAGTTCACGTAAAAGCCCATATCACTTTGCCTGGCCAGGTATTAAGAACTCAAGGAATGTTGCTGTTATTCAGGGGTTGAGCCAGGATACAGATCAAGGCTCTAATCAATGCCAATGTGTTTTCCTGGCCACTGATGCTGAACTGCCTTTGGTGTAAAATTGGTATGTCGATCAGATAGTATTAAAAGGGCATTACAAAAGAAGAGGGAGGGCTGGAACTAAACCTATTTTCAAGAAAGAGTTTCAGTCACACAGATTAAATTCCATGATAGGCGATACTAGAAATGTAAGGTATGACTTCCTTTGGTTCCCCAGGGAAGAAAGTCACACAGGTGTGGCCTGTTTACTACTTATTCAAAAATAGAAATATGTCAGATTTATCAGACCAAGTGCCAATGGGAAAAGGATGAAAGGTTACTCACTGCACTCCTTTAAAAGAACACAGAAAGTGAAGAAAGAAAGGTGTTAACAGAAGATGACATCTGGACTTCCTGCTACGACCAAGGCAGAGTAACAGGAAGGAAACTCCCCCTCCCACCAGAAACAACAGACAAAATCAGGGAGAAGAAGAAACAGCGGCTTTTAGACATTGGATCCTGGTAACATGGGACAGCATTTTCTGAAAGCGAGGAAACCAACAAAATGAGAACTATAAGTACCCCAGGTTACTACCTAAAGAGTGGTAGTGATTAGGTGGAGCCCGGTGGTCAAGTTGAGTTGAGGAGCTGGATCTGAAGGTGAAGCTGGTAATCTGGAAAAACCAAGGCAGCTGGAACTCACAGAGTCGAATGCTGAAGAAAGGGAGCTACACGGAGAGAAGGAACTAACTGCAGCAGTCTGCAAAAAGTCCCCTTAATGTCTTCAGCTTAGTAAAGGTCAGTGCTGATGGGTGAGCAAAGAACCAGCAGAAAAGAGCAGAGGCTACAAATCCTGGAGCTCATGGGAGACTGGGAATAGTTCAAGTGTCTCCCAGCCAAAGTGGAAGACCTCGTTTATGGGGCACCGTGTAGAGTACTCAAGAAAATATTGCTTCAGTAATACAGAGAAGAATTACCCCTAAACTAAAGGCTACTCTAGTCCCAAAGAAAACTTAAAAGTTTGAAAGGATCAAACTGCTTATATAACTGCATCTGAATAAAACTCAAAAATATTTATGGGAATATGAAAATATCCAGAACCCCCCAAACTTAAAATTTACAGTGAATGGCAGCCAACCAAATATATTATCAGGTATACAAAGAAACAGAAAAATATGATAACTCATAATGAAGTTACTCAATAAGAAAATGGACCCAGAAATGATGCATCTACAAATGCTAGAATCAGTAGACAAGGACATTAAAACTATTATTGTAACTATGTTCCATATTGCCCCCAACATAATTCTGTAGAGATTTTGGAGACATAAAAATGACCCAAATCCAAATTCTAGAAATAAGAAATACAATGTTTAAATGAAAATTCCATTCATTTGATGGCATCAACAGCACAGTAGACACTGTAAAAGAAAGGATTAGTTAATTTGACGATAGCAATAGAAACTCTTATAAATGAAATAAAAAAACAACTAAGAAAATGAACAGAATGTGGGATAACTTCAAGCAGTCTAGTGTAGATATAACTGGAGTTCCCAAAGCATGAGAGGGGATAGAAAAAACTTTTTAAAAATAATAGCTGGGTAGGGCACCGGCCCCATATACCAAGGGTCACAGGTTCAAACCCAGCCCTGGCCAAACTGCAACAAAAAAGTAGCAGGGTGTTGTGGCAGGCACCTATAGTTCCAGCTACTCAGGAGGCTGAGGCAAGAGAATCATCTAAGTCCAAGAGCTGCAGGTTGCTGTGAGCTGTGATGCCATGAAACTCTACCAAGGGCGACAAAATGAGACTCTGTCTCTAAAAAAAATAATAATCATAAAAAATAAAATAATGGCTAAAAAATTTTACAAATTGGGTGAAAACCATATCTAAGAAACTCAACAGACAGATAAAGGCATCTTACTGCACAAAACAAACATTAGAATGGAATGATTACACTAGCATACAAGTTGCTAAGATAAGATAGCTCCCCAAATGGTATTCAAAACAAATAATTAAGAGCTCTGATGCAGGATGTGAGGTGAAGTAGGATATTTCCATCCAATCTGTTTTAAAACATATGAAGTTACATAAAAGGAGGGAGCAACTGAAAGAGTCAAAGAGATAAAAAGTTTACATACCAGACCTAAGTGTAGAATAAAGCCAAGATGAAGTCCACCAAAAAGGATGCCCTAAATCCCTCACATGATGGTGATGGTGAAACTACCTCTTAAGGAGATGGTGGCAATATGGTAGGTATCTCTATCCCTAACCTATCTCTAAGGTACGGATCTTTATTTCCACCAGTTCCCAGGCGTATTCAACTCTCCCTGTGCAGAGTTAAGAATTATTATTATTCTACTTCCTCCATCACCCCACCTCACTCCACATCTCAAAGTCCTTCCTTGCTTAATTTCCTTGACCTCCCCTGATGGTGTCACCACCTTTCACCAGCCCACCTAGTTTTCATCTGATTCCTCTGGCTTCCTCAAAACTAGTCAACCCTCAAATCCCAGGGAATTTACCTCTGAAAATATTCTTGTAGTTTTGTCTTGGTAGCCATCTCTCTATTCCCACTTCTTCAGGCCTTCATGATTTCTTTTATTTTAACTTAACATAAGCTCTGTATTAAAATCAATCGTATATACAGGAAATGCATAAATTTTAAGTATAAAACAAAAATTTTTATAAAATGAATGTACCCAGATGATAACTACCATCTATATGAATGTACAAATTTTTTTCCAAAATCCCAGTGAACCTCCAGTGTCATCTTCCAGTAATTTCCTGTGCCTCTAGAAGATAAACATTATTCCCAAACCAAATCCCAGAGGTGAGTTTTGCTTGACTAAACCCACAGATTGTTTTTAGAACTTTATCTAAGTAGAATTATACAATATGCAGTCTTGTGTTTGGCTTCCTTAGCCCTACATTATTTTTTTTTGCAAAATAAATGCCTGTATTAGGAGTAGAAATAATGTGCACATTTCATTGCCGTGTGTGATGTACATAATGTATGTATCCATTTTACAACTGCTAGACGTGTTTGGAGTCATTCGTAGTAAAGTTACTGTGAATATACTTGCAAATGTTTTCTGGTGAATGTGTGTTCACATTGTATTGGACATAAACTAGGAGTGGGATGACTAGATGTAAGGGGATGCACAAGAGATACTGCCCAATAACTTTTCAAAATGAGAGTTTAATTTGTACTCATTCCTAATAGTGGTTCTTGGAGAGTTCTAATTGTTTCTCATCCACTAAAACAATTCGCATTTCCATGATGTAAATCCCACTTCCTAAATCTATTGGCCAGAAGTTGAGAATCTTTCTGTGTTCTCAACGTGCAATAAGGCCACATTCAGGAAACCTCTGTTAGGTATAATTAAAAATGTACATTATTATGTAAAACTCTAACTATTATGTAACTAATAATATCAGCAAATGAACACCATCTGTTAGTTTTAAAGTTAACTAGCCTTCTACTGACTTTGCTGTGCCTGCTTCTTGTTGGAAAGCATTTGAATATTTGGTTGCACCACAGAGGTCTACAGTTTCAGTTGATCGTCTAGACGGGCATCAGTCATTTGTAACCTTGAGGGTGTCTTGATTGGGGTTAGGTACGAGAATGTAGATTCCCAGGAGCAAATGGTTAAAAAGCAAGAGAGCATTTTTTAGGCATGTTGCCAAAGGTATGGGTATCCTACAGTTCTC
>CAUYQV010110513.1:0-22834 GCA_963574575.1 Galagoides demidoff
GGCAGCTCGCTATGGCCATGCCGATGTGGTTCAGTTACTGTGCAGCTTTGGCTCCAATCCCGATTTCCAGGACAAGGTGAGTCGTGGTGGCTGACACCTCCTCCTTCTGCTCTCTGCGGGATGTGCAGGCAGCCACACGGTACAGTTGGGACCTTCGGTGTTGTATGCAAGTGAGGTCTCCTGACAGAGGAGAGGGTCTCTGGCACAAGGTAGGGGACTCAAACAGAAGCACTGTCCAACACATGGAAGGTGCTAATGCTGGGACCAGTTCATTCATTCATTTAATCCTCTGGACAGCCCAATGAGATGGGCTACTATTATTATCTTTCTCATTTTTCAGATGAGGGAACTGAGGCAGGGGAAGTTTCCATGACTTGCCCAACTGAATACACACGGACTGGTTTCAGAGTTCACATTGGTAACCACTGTACTATACTAGCTTCTCATAGAAAGACAATGTATCTAATGATGGTCAAGGAGACCTACGCCTCACGTTACTTATAGACCACAAGGCCTGCCCTTCCTTTGCCCTGATAAAACATTGTTACCTTGATTACTTCCTCACCAAGGCAATAGTACTGTTATGACTCATCTTTGTGTTACATACATGACAGAAATCTTTGGGCATCGAGATTGTCAGAAGAATTCCTGCTCAGAGAAGTCCTCTCCTACTGCTAAGGAAGGCACTCTGACAAGAAGGATGCAATGAATCCACCCACAACACTAGGCTCTATTGTTCAGAGAAACAGGGCCCCGTGGATTCAGTGGGCTCCAGATGTCAGTTGTCAGTCACATGCAGAGAAAGCCAGATTCATCCCGCACACAAGTGTTGAGGGAAGAAAACTAATGGGGGAGAGACATCAGCTCTGGCTGTTTGTGGTGGTGGCTCAACACCCGTGTCGCCATTTCAGAGCAGTGTTTCGCTCCGATAGCTACGAGCTTTTCCCCCTCACTGCCTTGACTTTGCTATTGGATTTGACCACACTCTCATCACGCCACGCTTTGAACTTTGTTTCACATCACTGTACTTTCCTCCTCTACGCACTTGTCTCCTTGCCAGGAAGAAGAAACCCCCCTGCACTGTGCTGCCTGGCACGGCTACTACTCTGTGGCCAAAGCCCTTTGTGAAGCTGGCTGTAATGTGAACATCCAGAACCGAGAGGGAGAGACACCCCTTCTGACGGCCTCCGCCAGGGGTTACCATGACATCGTAGAGTGTCTGGCCGAACACGGAGCCGATCTGAATGCCTCTGACAAGGTGCTTGATGGGGGGCGGTGTCACACCCACTGGGAAGTTATCTGGGAGCTAAGGGACTGACCACAAGATGCTTTGATTCCTTTCCTGGAGTTAAACTTAATACAGCAAATTGCAATTATTCTTTCACGTCTCTGTTCCACAGATTCTGTGAACACTTTTAGATTCTGTTTAATTATTAATATGCATTTCTTGCATGCAAAAATCCTACAAATTGGTCAAATGGCTTTGGTCTCTATTTTATTCCTTGCCTGTTTAGCTTTGGAGAGAGGTACAGAGATAATAACTGAATCCGAGATTCAGTTAGATAAACAAAGAAATAGGTAGTTTGTTTACTTCCGTTATCTGCTATGTTGCAGAAAGACAATAAAACTCTCTTATTTGTCTGACAATCTCCATTCCAGACCAGGTGTTCCATTTTCTAATTAAGCAAATTCAGTACAATCTCTTTTGATTGTCACCTTGTACATGAGATGAGGCGATGTAGCTGTGTGCAGTTAGATTGAGGACAAAGTATAGTTGCATTATTATCTGCCATTTGTGAAGCGTTTTCTTGGGACAAAACAGTGGTTCTCAGCTTGGGGCAACTTTGCCTCCAGGGACATTTGATAATGTCTGGAGACAGTTTTTGCTTGTCACAGCTAGAGGTGGGGGTTGTTGCTGGCATCTCGTAGGTGGAGGCCAGTGGTGCTGCTAATTATCCTACATCCCATAGGACAGCTCCCCATGGTTATCTGTCCCCAAATGCCAACAGTGCTCAGGTTGAGAAACCCAGTACCAATAAGGTACAGAAGTGTTTCAGAACTCTCTACCCAGCACCTAAAACTCAGCACCGTTTATTCACTCATGCAGATGTGTTTCTTGGCCAGTGGGCAACCAGGCAGAAAAAGCCAGTACAGATACGGTATAGAAATGTTTTAGAATTTTTTACCCAGTGCCTAAAATTCAACACATCTATTCACCAGGATTCTATAATGAATGTCCAGGTTTGATTTTTATAGGGTGCAGAGGTAAAAGCATTTTATATCTTATTTCTTATTTCTATGACAGCCCTGAACAAATTGTTTCACGTCACTTTCTCAATTTCTCCTGATGTGAATTAAAATAGTAGGCCCTCTACTTAGAAAGTTGGTAAAGATGGTGGCACCCATTGCTCAGTGGGTAAGGCACTGGCCACATACACCAAGTCTGGAGGGTTTGAACCTGGCCTGGGCCTGCTAAACAACAATGAGAACTACAACAAATAGCCGGGTGTGTGGCAGGCAGCTGTAGTCCCAGGTACTTGGGAGGCTAAGGCAAGAGAATCACTTAAGCCCAAGAGTTTGAGGTTGCTGTGAGCTGTGAAGCCACAGCACTCTACCCAGGGTGACAGCTTGAGATTCTGTCTCAAAAAAAAAAAAAAAGTTGGTAAAGATTGCTGAGCAAATTTTAAAAATTTTTTTTGAGTACTTTAATTAAACAGGACATTGGAGTATCAAGAATTTTTGTTTTATAAATACATAAGCAAAAAGCAGCATAGATTCTTCCTGGTTATATGGCACAAGCCTAAAGTAACCAAGCCCATGGTCAGCTCAGGCTGTGATCACTTGGAGTGGAACATATAAAACCTTCTCTGCCTTCCCACCTCTGTGTGCCACTCACCTCCCCAGGAAAAGTCTATGCTTTTCTAATCCTTCTTCAGGCTTTTTGATAATGATCCTTTTGCCAATTAGCTCTCAGCCAAAGGCAGCAGGAGAGGTGTGGAGTCTGGGGTCACATGCCCAAGTGAAAACACTCATGCTCCTTATTTGCAGGATGGACACATCGCTCTGCATCTGGCTGTGAGACGGTGTCAGATGGAGGTCCTCAAGACTCTCCTTAGCCAGGGATGTCTCGTGGATTTCCAGGACAGGCACGGCAACACCCCCCTCCACGTGGCCTGTAAAGATGGCAATGTACCTATTGTGGTGGCCCTCTGTGAAGCAAATTGCAATTTGGACATCTCAAACAAGGTATGCACAGGGAACAAGATCCCTGCAGATTCCACCTGTGTCCATCCCTTCACCTGCTTCTGGGTTAGGGCCAAGTTTCTGTTTACATCTCTTCATTGTTAAAATGATCATCACTCATGTACACATGTTCTTTCCTGTGGGGCGCTGCCATTTTAAGGTGTATTTTACACGTCACTTTTGAATAATTTCCTAGAGTTACAGAAAATTACTGTATTTTCCATGTAAAATGTAAGGCCCACTCATGTTTTGGGCCCACATTTTCAGGAAAATGTCCCTTGATAAGTGAACAGCTCTTGGCCAGGACAGACACATCTGGAGAATCTGAGTAGGAGCATTAGCTGCCCCAGTAAACGTGCAGATCCCACTGCCCTCCTGCAGCTGCCTGCTCTGTGAAGGCTGCCGCTTCCCTCTCTCCCAGGAACCCTTCCTTTCCTTCCGAGTCAGAGGCTGTGGTTAAGTTGGGCATGTGAGTGGCTGGTGGGGCAGGAGCTTCTGAGGCCACTTGGCCAGTGGGCAGCCAGGCAGGTCCTTAGGCTCTTTCTATGTGAGGTTCTCAATTTCCTCTGTATGGCCAGGCCTGCCTTGCCATCCCACCATTGCCCCCACTCTTGATCATGGCATTTGAGGGAGGCCACTCTGGCTCACTCCTACTATATTCCAATCCTTCCAAAATGGAACCCCATGTGCCCGGTGGGCCCAGGCTGTACTACCCATGTATAAGGCACGTCCTTAATTTTCCCTCAAAAATGTGGGCAAAAAGTACAGATTGTACATAGCTAAAGACAGTATTCCATTACATTATGTATTGCCCAGTCTGCCTTGGCACTGATGGACAAGCAGAGTGTGAGTATGGAGGGTTTCGGTGTGTGCATGTGGTCCTGCAGATGAATCAGAGACTGGTGCAAATTGGGGTATTTTTCTGGAGCACTAAGTCTTCAGGAAAAAAATCCAGTAATCCTGTGATTTGATCAAGGTTCCTAAGACCATATTTTTCTTCTTTTTGAATCGAGAATTTTATAGTCAAATGCTCCAAATACCTTTTTTTGTGTGTGCTAAATAAATTTAGTAAGACCAAGGGGATAATTTGGCAAATACTAAAGAAATGAAAATAATTAATTGTGTGCTCCTAAGTCTATAAAATAAACCTATATGTTGACTCGTAGAAATTAGCTACTGCCTTCCCTTTTCCCTGAATCCATCTAGATTTTAATTACCAAAGAAGATAGAACAGTTGGATATTCATGTGGTCTGGGTCCTGTAGCTGTATGAAAGTTCAAGCACTAGTCTGTTAAGACTGTGTTAAAAACAAAGCCCAAATGGAATTAATATTTTAATTACAGGGAAATGTTTGTTTACCAGTGGCGGGTACAATGCCAGCAGGATTTAGTATGATGATTTGTCTGAGGTATAAGAATTAATGTTTGAAACAGCTGGAAAATCATACCGCTCTAAAAAATTATTCCTTTTGCATATTATGTGATTCATTCTGATGGAAATTGAAATTGGTAATCTTCACATTCTGGGACTGTGAAAGCCAGTACCCTCTAGGTCTTGGCCATTAGCTGCTGGTTGCTTTCTTCGTTTATCCCATTCTAATCTTGCCAAGTCAGTAATGTAAGTGGCTTACGGGGAAAGCCTAATATAATATAAGTAGCATAAAGATCTTGGCTTTCCTTCTTGGATTTTTTAAGTGAATCAAAAGCAGCTTCAAGGAACATCTGTGCCCTGACTTGATTCCCTTTCGACTTGGCCACCCCGTGAACGGGAACTCCCATGTGCCCAGCATCTGGAACCAGCTCTCTCATGAGCCAGGCCAGGGGGAGTCGAGCATCTCATGTGCTTTGCCCCAACCTAAACAGGGAACAGGTGTTCTTTCCAGCTGCGCCCCAAGTCTAAAGGCAAAAAAACGCACTTGTGACCTTTGTTCTTTAAAATTCCAGCAAGAGAATCTCAGACTTTCATATTTTAAAACAACTGGCTTACTTAATGGAAAAGTCTTCACATTTTTGCTACTGCAAAGGCCCATGATAGTCCACAAATGCTGATGTAAGCTTGTGTTTCTGCTATAAATGGCATGTACACAGAGGGCTTTCAATAGATGATGTTGTCACTGAGTCGAGCTCAGCTGAAGCAGAAATCATCACTTTCTCAGTTTCAGTCTCTTGGAATCAGCAGCAAAGTTCAGATCTGCAATTCAGAGCCTGTCTGGAGCAGAAGTGTGCTGGTGGCCTGCAGTCTGTGTCCTGTGCCCACAGACAGGTTTCCAAGGTTGCTTTGGGGGCTCTGATGATCAGCAGGCCCTGACTTTGGGGTTCTCATGTCTCTTCAGTAGGGTTAGTGTCACACACATTTGTCTGTTTTTTCTTTCTTTCTTTTTTAAAGCAAAAGCCATGAGGGCTCTAGAGGGGCTTAGAAGATGGGCAGGACAGTATTAAGTGAGGCATCATTTCCCACCAAGGCACATCCAGCTTCAAAAAGACTCCCTCACGTAACCAGTTGACAGCGTGACATGGCACAGAGGCATCTCTGATCCACGGGATGACTGTGGCTCTTTCGCCCTGCTGTTGTCTTGCCCTTTCCTTATCTGGATTACATTCCCCAGAGATAAAAATGACAATTCAAGTCGCACTCCTGTTGGGGACATCCTCACTATCTTTGATGCACATGCAGTGAAATAGACATTTTTTCATCCTCCATTTTTCTCATATGAAAATCAGGATAACCGGTGGCTGGTTAACCTGGCCGTATTGGAGAACACCACGAGGAAAGGAAATAGATGACACAGAGACATGACCCTTACCTCGCTGTTCCTGTCTGAGTTGGCACTTTTATGAGCAAACACAGGGAAAGCATGGTGTGCACACATGTGCATGTGCACACACACACACCTGGGAGGACCAGCGAGAACTCCACATCCTGCAAGCATTTCTGGAGGCTCTTCTCAGACTGCCGAGCGGAGGGAGGAGCTCACCGGAGTGGATGTTCTGCCCTCAAGGCTGCTTTTAGACAGACACATACACATTCAAATACAGCAGCGGCTCCTGTTGTCATCGCTGCCTAACAGGGACACAGGGGCTTTGGAAACACAGAAGCAGAGATTCAGACATTATTGAAGAAGTCAGAGAAGGCTTTTCAGAGGTGATCACTTAAAGTGATTAGAGCTTTGACGGAGAGAGAAGAGGGAACACATATTTCACTCTGAGACAAACAAGTATGTCTGCTGGGGGCTGTCACTGACATGTGGTGGGATGAGGTAGGGATTTAGGTGGGGGAAAGGGGGGGAAAGGACAAAATGAAGCTAGGAAGAGCCATTGGGTCCAGGTGGTGAAAGGCCTGGAATATGCTAAAGGGTCTGTATTTTGTTCTGGCCAAACTCAGGGCTTTCAAAAGTGTGGGTTTCCTCCACCTCATCATGCTCCTCCTTGTTGGCTTTCTTCCCTTCTGTAAAAAAAAATGTATCATTCTATAGCCAAAATGGTATTCATCTTCCAGACATTTCATCCAAACCTTTGATACCTTTTTTCCTTTACATGTTAACAATAGGGTATTTGAATGCTTAATACCTCTTTCTAGATCATTGTAGAAGATAATAGTAAAGAAACACCAATGTATGTGCCTTACCTGTTGCCCCAAAAGACAAAATGTTAAATAGGGATGGGGGCCAATGGGGGAGAGGACAATCATACGTTCTTCCATTATGTATTGTTTGGATGTTTGGAATGGGCACGTGTTAACTTCAGAACAGAAACTGTTATTTACAAATAGCATTAATCAGGGATTCCCCAGTTTTCCTTACGGCCTCAGGAATTCTTTTCTTGGTTCCCCTAGGGCAAAAGAAGTACCTGCCAGTTCTGTTAACAAATTGAGTGGTTCAGTACAAACGCCTTAGTGAGCAGGTCCTGACAACTTCGTAGCCACTGAGAAAAATAACACACATAAATTGAAAGAAAACTATTTCTATTTCATTTTTACAAAACCACAGTTGCTGACTCTTGGATGTGTGCACCTGTTGGGCAGTGCACAGCCTTCCAAACCTAGACTCCGATTAGACACATCATCCTCATTTTCCACAGTGATTTTCTCATACTTGCTTCTATAGCACAGCAACTGCCAACCCCTGCTGTGCAAAGGCAGGGTATCATTGAAAGGAAGGTGGTACAGTCTAATGATGGGACTCGGAACTACCTTGAGCTGGTAGTTCACTTGGTGTCCTCACCAGGTGGTTCCATCAAAATCCTCAAATGTTCCTCATCACCCCTGTGAGTTCACTGCTGTTCCCAGAAGTGCCTTGGCACACAGTTTGGGACCCACAGGCATAAGAAGAACGTGGTGGGCATGCCATTGTAATGTCACTCATTGACAGTCTCCAATATCTGTCCTTCCATCTTCTCTTCCCTGGCTCTGTCTAAATTTGAACTATGATGCAGATCTTGCTAGAACTTTGGAGCCCAGAAGCTCTTGGCTCCTGCCTGCTTCCTGCCAGCACAGCAGGAAACTTAATTTAGTTACCCTGTGTAAGCCTCCTTTTACCCTTTGAAATTATATTTAAAGTTACTCCTTAACTGCAACGTTCTTGAAAATGTCCTGCCTGACTGGCCTGCCTCAGTGGATGGCGAGTTTCTGGAGAAAGGAGATGGCACCTCGTCCCTCCTCTTGGAGGACTCTGTCTATCTCCCCAGAGTGTCCTCCCTGAGTGTTAAGAGCTCGTTGGTCTTTTTCTCTCTTCCCAGTGTGGACGAACGCCTTTGCACCTTGCAGCCAACAATGGGATCCTGGATGTGGTCCGGTACCTCTGTCTAATGGGCGCCAGCGTGGAGGCGCTGACTGTGGTGAGTGCCCTTGGGCTGGTCAGGAGGGAGCTGCAGGGAGCTCTCCAGCCTCCGGGCAGGAGGGAACAGGGAGCACTGGGCAACTGCGTTCTAAAGCAGACAAGCTGCTGTTTCTGCGGTGACTCGTCCCTGCAGTTACATGCACAGTCGCCCACACAAACTTGTTCCATGTCCAGTTAATTTCCATCCTGGTCGCACCCCACCAGGCCCCGCTCTGCCAGCGGTTCCCACTGGTTCCGCCGACCTCTTGGGTTTCCATATTACACAGCAGGGCCTCCGTGTTGTTGGGAGAGGTGTGTTTCCCGTTCCTAAATGCTCCCCTTGCCCCAGGTCCCCCCACCTAGGGGAGCCCTGTAGTCAGACCTGGAGGAGGAAGGGCTGTCAGTGTGGGGTGTGGTCCTCACTTCTTCCCGCAGAGACCAGGCTGCCTGGCTCCAGAGGCACAAGAGCAGCTCTCTGTGGTTTAAGGAGTCTGCCTGTACTACTGTGCCTGCACATTTTGTGTGTGTTTTTAATTTTTTTTATAGTAGTTAGGATCTCCCTATATTTCCCAGGCTGATCTGGAACTCCTGGGCTCAAGGCGTCCCCCCACTTCTGCCTCCCGAGTAGCTGGAACTATAGGCACTGCCACACCCAGCCCTGCAGAATATTTTTAAGTGGAATTTCTTCAGTTCCCTTAGCCTTCTCTCCCCATTGCAGATCTAGTTCCTCCCAACAGAAGAAAGTCTTGGTTCACATTTCATGAACTAAGCAGGAGAGAAAATATGTCAGCTAATAAGATACAGTTGCGGCTTTATTGCTGCAGTGAATGGCCTCACTGGAGTTGCTGCTGCTGACAGTGGGCTGACTGTCCAGTCCTGCTGAAACTTACACATTAGAGCTTTGCTGCTATAGGTGATTCTCCAAGAATATCAAGTGGCTTTTTAATGTGGCTGCCAACATCAGGGCGCTCAGGCTGGATTAGAGCCTTATTTCCCAGAGACATCAAGGGGTTAGCAAACTGGCCTTCCGTCCAAATCCAGCCCACTGCCTGTTTCTATAAATAAAGTTTTATTGGGACACATGTCTATGCATTTGTGTAGTCTCTGGCTGCCTCCACATTGCGGTATTGGAGTTGAGCAGCACCCACAGAGTCCAAAACTCCCTGGCCCTGACAGAGGTGTTTGCTGACCTAGGATTTGCCTCCCTGAGTGCCCTCGGGGGATCACATGTCAGTCTTTTACCGAAGTAATAGGTCTGCTCTATGTGGTGTTAGTCAAAGCATGGTGCTTCCTCTCAGGCTCAGTTATTACCAGTATTCTATGTGGGGTGCGTCCCCTTCTTAGGGTACCTCTGTACTCAGTGCAAACCCACACACCATAAGAAGGTCCCGCCCTGTGTGACCTGCTGGGCTTGCTGTGCTATTGTCAAGCCTTGCCCAGCCATGTCTGAGCTCAGGGTCCAGGTACCTTGTAATGGAGTATTATTATGTATTTTTTTATGAGGAAAAAATATTCTTTTTGACCCTGAAGTTGCCTCATAATGAAACTAGCAAGAACATTTTTGAAAATTCTGGCTGTTGTAGGGTGCTGGCCCCATATACTGGAGGTGGCAGGTCCAAACCTAGCCCTGCCAAAAAAAGAAAATTTTGGCTCTTAATGGCTTCCAGATAATTACAGTGTGGGATGGGACTGTGTGTCTGCCCATTCCACAGGGGTCCTCCTGTTACTATTGTAATTTCACCCCCACCCCACGACCCCTGTTCCCTGGGTCCTGCTCAGCACCCTCCTCAGGCTTCCTTCCCCTCCCACCTGCCTGTCCTGAGGCCCCTCCCATAGGCACCCCGAGGCGCTGCACTCAGCTCATTCATTCTACCACTCGCCAGGTGCTGCTAAGAACAGGGAGTCCAGTGGCAGTGAGATAGGAGTGCCCCTCAGAAAGTGTCTAAAAATGGAGGAGGGACACTTATACAACAGTCAACATAATAGACATTGACTGGGAACAGGTGATGACAGGTACCGTGTTTCCCCGAAATTAAGACCTACCCAAAAAATAAGCCCTAGCAGGATATCTATGCATTTGTTAAATATAAGCCCTACCCCGATAATAAAACCTAGTGATGGGAGTGGCTATGCAGCATATCTGCATAGCCAAGCCATGCATTTCAGCAAGGTCAGTAAGGCATCCCCTGAAAATAAGCCCTAGTGTATCTTCTTGAGAAAAAATAAATATAAGATAGTGTCTTATTTTGGCGGAAACGCAGTAGAAACAGGGGTTAGAGGTGCTTTTGCCTTTATCTGTCCACATGTAACCCTGTTCAAATATGAGTCAGATCCTACCACTCTCTTGCTCAGATGCTCCAACAGTATCCCATCAGGGTAAACATCCTTACGATGGGGCTTCCCCAAAGGCCTGCCCCTGACCTTGCCTCCCTGACCCCATTTCTTGCTCCTCCTCCTCCCCTGCACCAGCTACTTGGGACCCCTTGATATTCAAGACTGATGGCCATCCTGTTGCCCCAGGGCCTTTACACTTGCTATTCGTGGGCATGAGAAAATCTTCCCCAGTTATTTATAAGTCTTGCTCTACCACCTTCCTCAGGTTTGACTCAAATATCACCTTCTTGGTGAGGCTTTCCGTTAAGGGTTCCCTTCCTTTAAATTTTGTGTCTCCTCCCCACCATTGCCCTGGCCTGCCCAAACCTTTCCCATCCTTCTCCACAGCACCTGTCACCAGCTAACGGACTCTACTTTATTCACCTATTTGTTTCTGGTCTTCCCTGTCCACTAGATTTTATATCCCACAAGAAGAGGGATTTTGTTGGATTTATTGACTTCTGTGTTCCCAGCCTTGTGCATAAAGGGAGCTCAATAAATACCTGCTGAAAGAAAGAGGGAATAAATGAATGACATCACAGTACCTGGGACATGGACTGTTTGTTGATTGGGTGTTAAGTGGATGGAATCTTACAATTTTGTAGGTTAAAAAAAAATCCATGATTTGCCCCCACACTGTTTGAAAAATGTGGAAGTTTTTTTCGTGTTCCTTCTGATAATGTTTTCACTGGGAAATCTGACTTCCTGAGCACAATGAGTGAGTGGCCTTTAGGCCTTTCCACGGGTTTCTTCCCATGACATGCTGCCAAATTGAGTCTCGCTGGCCCAGGCTAGAAATGGGGTGAGAGGTGCTGCTGGTGCACAGGAGACACAGGGATTCCTGGGCCCAGCTCAGCCCTCCCCAGCCACTCGGTCCCCAAGGCTCACAGGCCCCACGCTGAGATGATGGACTGCTGGGTGCTGAGACACTCAGCCATCTTCCGTGTCTGTCAGTGTATGCTCTCTTGGGTCCCTGAAACCTCTGAGTCACTCGAGTGCCAGTCAGTGAGCTTAGCCCCTCGATCAGCACCTTGTGCAGCCAAGACCAGCAAGCGGAGACCCAGCTCCTGCCCCTTCCCTCTCAGACAGAAGATCAGGTAGTTTGGGGGAACTTCTCAGCTATTTCATTAATAATTACTGCTGTCTGCTTCTCCTGGGCTGGCACTGGGCAGGCTCTTTGCATTTGTTTTTTTCTAGTCTGCTCAAGAACCTGCGCAGGCAGATGAATAAACCCAGTGGGGAAGGCCCAGGACCTCTGCTGAAACTCCCTGTGTCCACTGCACTGGCAGGCATTTCTTATGCAAGCCTGCACAGTGTCCCTTAGAGCAACGTGTTTCTGTGAAGTGAACTGTAAAGTGCTGTGCAAATGTAAGGAATTATTGTTGCTGGTGGTTCTAGTCTATCAAGAGGTTGCTTGGTGGAGAGTACCCTGTGCCAGAGACACTCCTCCTCTTGTTGCAAGTCTGAGGTCTCCAAGAGGAATACCTCGGGAGACAGGAAACTTAAGTCAAGGCTTAGATTTCTTCAAACTAGGGTAGTGGTTCCCAAACTCTGCTGCTTGGTAGAATTAACTAGGGGAACAGCTCACACCCCGGACTGATGAAAGCAGTGTCTGGGTAGCAGCTGGGGAGCAGGATTTTTCTAAGACCCCCAGGTGATATCCCAAGTGCAGTGAAGTTTGGAAGTCACATAATCCAGGTCCTTCTCTTGATTTGTTATGAATGCTTGGTTGGAAATGCAGTATCTGATAAGGGACCTAATTCATCCCAGAGTGAACTAGAAGTCCTCACCTGCTCGCTGGAGACACTGCAGGATGCTAAGGGAGCAGAGAGAGATGATAGGCCTGGCTGGCCAGTAAGCCTCCCTCAGAGCACCCACCTGATTCTTGGCAGGCCGGTCTGCAGACAACAGTGGTTCTCACTTGGGCCAGGTTGCCCCTCAGGAGACATTAGGCAATGTCTGGAGACATTCTTGGTTGCTTCAGTGAGAGCTGGAGGATGCTACTGGCATCTAGTGGATAAAAGCCAGAAATTCTGCTAAACAGCCAAGGCACAGGAAAGATCAGTTATCTGGACCTCTAGTGCTGGGATAGTGAAAGGCTGGTTTAATGGGACCCCAGTCGTGGCTCAGAGAATTAACTGAATTGAGGGACTGGGAGGTTTGCTGTTAAACGGACTCCAGACATCCCTAAGCTTCAGGGATTCAACTGTTATTGATAAACATTTTAGATAAATCCTTCTCATTTTTAAGTCCACTTTATTTATTTGGAAATTGCTTCCTATCTTTTCCTCTTTTAGATTTTTTTTTTTAATCTCTAAAAAAACTGCAACAGAACAGCCCCTAAGCTTCTTTCCTCCTTGGTGCCATGGGCACAGTGAGAGCCCTGCCTCCCGGTGACTCCTGGAGTTAGTGCACACAGCACTCTGAGAACTGCGTCTGCCAGGTGCCAGGGGGAGTCAGGAAATGTTTGCCATCGTTGGGCTCATGCATGGTACAGAAACAGAAATGAATGCCTTCGGTATGAAACTGGAGTCCTAGGAAAGTCTCTAAGTAAAACAAACGCAAGCACCGAAGTGCCTTGGGCTCATGTTTATGTTTACCAAAAATACATCAGTCAGAGTTGTCTGTGAATAACGTAACAAAGTGACCGCAGTCCACAGAAAATTGTGGTGTACTGTAAAATATCTAAGAGTGAAATTGGAACGTCCCTAACATGAAAAGAAATTTAAAAACGCTCGAGATGATGGAATTACTCTGATTTGATAATATATATCATATGTCTGTATCAAATCTGCACATATGCCCTATAAATAATATTACATTATTACATACCCATAATAATGAAAATGCACACTTTTTAAATTATCAAACTAAGTCTTTTTTTAAATGCACAGTAATGACCAGGAATGGCATCATGTGAGGGCTGGATTTGTCCATATGTGGATTGTAGGACATCAGCTTGTTCTAAGCAGTGTGTCATCTAATGACAATCTTTATTCTCTGCCTAATTGGGTTTCAGGACTTGCAGTATTCAGCCAGCTACGGAGACAGCTGCGTAGTGATTAGCTGTGGGCCTGCGACCTCTGCCTGCTGTTCCACGAGACACCAGTGCACGTCTGGTTCCTACTTTTTATATTCCCTTCCTGAACAATCAAGTGAAATGAGGATTCCACAGATAGGGAGATAATCCAGGGCAAGCTCTGTGTCTGCCTGATTTGCTTCTGACCTTAGATGTGCTTTCGTCTCTGCCTCAGGTGGATGGGATTAGTGTATAGAACACACAGGGCTCTATCTTCCAGAGAAAAGAAACTAATGCTTTTTCTCTAACAGGATGGAAAGACGCCAGAAGATCTTGCTAAATCAGAACATCATGAGCATGTAGCGGGTCTCCTTGCAAGACTCCGAAAGGTGAGAAATTCAGTTTATAGATCTGAAATTCTCTACTTTTATTTATGTGAAAAATCCTCAGTCTTTTCCCTTAGTTAACTATTAGAATGAACCAAACATGGCTTTGGACAAGTCTCTATGAAGTGAGGCATCTGTCCCTGTCCTGTGGTTTACATGTCACTTGGCATAAACGTGTAAGCTCATGATCAGGTTTCTCCATTTGGACTTGGAAATGATGGACCTCTTTACAGTTGCAGTACCTGGTTTCTTTCCTACCCTCGCTGCAGCATCTACCTCCCATAGAGTAGAGTGGAAATGAGGTGCTGACTCTGTCTCTTTCCTTCTTATGTTTTGAGGTCCAAGATATCACTTAAGTTCCTCTTTACCATCATAGCTCTAAGGTTTAAATGATCATGAAAAACATAAGTGAATGTTTTTCTTCTTCCCACCTCAAGAGCTTCCCGTTAATCTGGAAGCTTTATGTTTTATGCACAAAGATATTCACAGCAATGTTATTTATAAAAAATACCCTAATAAAACTTGGAAACACCCAGTGACCAACAATAATGTCTAATATTGTCTTAAGCTACTGAATAGAATTCCTTTTGGCCTTTATAGTAGTTTTGAGGCTCGGCGCCTGTAGCTCAAGCAGCTAAGACGGCAGACACATACACTGGAGCTGGTAGGTTCAAATCCAGCCTAGGCCTGCCAAACAACAATGACAACCACAACCAAAAAATAGCAGGGCTTTGTGGTGAGTGCATGTAGTGCCAGCTACTTGGGAGGCTGAGGCAAGACAATCACTTAAGCCCAAGAGTTGGAGGTTGCTGTGAGCTATGACACCCTGGCACTCTACCCAGGGCGACAGCTTGAGATTCTGTCTCAAATAAATAAATAAATAAATAAATTTTTTTTAAAAAAGTAGTTTTGAGAGGTTTTGGTAGTAGAATTTAATGCTCAGGGTATCCACTGGGCTTCAAAGCATAAGATAAATTATGTGCCCATTTTAGCCCCTACTATGTTAAAAATACATAGAAAGAAAATGTTGCCAGTAGTGTTTTGTGATTTGTCTATTGTGAGTATCTTTAAATATTACTGTGGTTTTCCAAATTTTTTATAATAATTTTTTGGGGGGCTGGTTCTTGCTCAGGCTGGTCTTGAACTCCTGAGCTCAAGCAGTCCACCCACCTTGACCTCCCAGAGTACTGGGATTATAGGCATGAGCCACTGCGCTGGCCAATAATCATGATTTTTTAAAAAACCAAACTTTCTAGAGACAAAAGATAATTGAATTAGGTGAAGTACTTGTTGAAAAGGTACTATCCAAAACACGCTCTAGATGTCCCTGTCAGGTGCAGGGAGACATGCCTGGCAGAGGGGAGTGATGTCTGAGGCTTCACGGCTGCTTCAACTGTGTGTGTTTGTGGTTGCCTCTTGGTCTTGCCAAAGGCTGTAGGGACATAGACTAGAATAATTTTTTTTCCTTCTGCAGAACACAGATTTGAAGGGAACCAACTGTTTTAAGTACATAGGCATATTTAAAACTCTTTGGAGTTGATGCGGAGGTAATGTCACAGATCATTCATTTTAACACCCTTGTGCTTGGGACTCTGAGAACTGGCCATAGAAGCACCGGCCAGATGATCAGGGAAGGCTGAGATCTCCTAAGGCATTTAGTCTCTCCTTTGTTCTGGAAAGTCCAGAAAGAGCTAAGTGTGGAAAGATTTTCTTTCCCTGACTCATCTGTCCCTAAAGAAAATATGTAAATTTTTTTTTTAATTTTTTTTTTGAGACAGAGCCTCAAGCTGTCACCCTGGGTAGAGTGCCCGTGATATCACAGCTCACAGCAACCTCCAACTCCTGGGCTCAAGCGAGTCTCTTGCCTCAGCCTCCCAAGTAGCTGGGACTATAGGCATCTGCCATAATGACAGTTGCAGCTGTCATTGTTGTTTGACGGGCCCGGGCTGGATTCAAACGTACCAGCTCAGGTGTATATGGCTGGTGCCTTAGCTGCTTGAGCCACAGGCACCAAGCCTAGAAAATATTGTAAATTAATTGTAGGCTTTATGATTTCCCATGCCACCATGGACTGTGAGTGAGACTTTGGACTAGCATAGCAAGGGAGACCTTTTTATTTATAATAAATAAATAAATAAGGTGAGGGAGGGTGGGAGCCTAATAGTCATGGCGCCAATCAACAATGAACTTTTAAGACCAGGTACAGTGGCTCACGCCTATAATCTCAGCACTCTGGGACACTGAGGCAGGTGGATTGCCTGAGCTCAGGAGTTTGAGAACAGCCTGAATAAGAGAAAGACCCTCATCTCTAAAAAATAGCCGGGCATTGTGGCAGGCGCCTGTAATCCCAGGTACTAGGGAGGCTGAGGTAAGAGGATCACCTGAGCCCAAGAGTTTGAGGTTGCTGTGAGTTATGATGCCATGGCACTCTACCAAGGGTGACAAAGTGAGATTATCTCAAAAAAAAAAAAAAAAGAACTTTTACATACACTTTCCTAATTGTTAAACTCCCTTTATTTGAATTAGAGTACCAGCCAAACAAAAAACACAATTTGCAATCTCTGCTTTGGGCTGGATTGTACACCAGGAAGTCCTGCATTTGGTTGTAGATTCTTAACGTTTATAAACAAAATGTCCAGATAGAAGGGGTGGTGTAAACCGATTACTGACGTAGCATCCATCAACAGTGAAAAGGCAAAGGAAATGTAGTTTTTACATAGGCTTAATGAGCACAGTTTTTTTTTTCCTATGAATTATTAGGTTTCCACTTATGCCACTTATAGAAAGAACACTTTGCAAAGGAATGGTGAAGGGCTTCTAAAGAAACAGGCCAGATACCTTTACGGTATCCAGACCTATTTGGTCTGGTGCTCTCAGATTTCCCACATTCCACACAGAAAGCCTAGACCCCACCTGCCCCTGGTGCCTGGCTTGTGTCCCTGGGTATCAGGGCCGTGCTCCTCCCAGGTGTTTGCAGCCCTCGTTCATCTGGCATGGGGCTAATGCTTCCCACCACTTGGCACTCAGGAAAATCCAGTGTCCATATTCTTTCTAGGCTTGGAGTGCTGGTTACCAACTGAGAAACTGTCATCAGAGCAGGGACACAGGGGTGCCTGCAGTTAACTCATCTCAAAGCAGAAAATTAGCTGTTAACACCATGACTGGCAACAATCTAACAGGCTGCTTAGGAGACAGCCTTCCTCTGCAGAAGGATGGGGCATTTGGGGGCTGTGCTGTGTTTTGCTCCCCATCCTGGTCCCTTCTTTTATTCAAAAGTAGATTGCTCTGCTGGGTACAAACCCAGATGTACACTACCATGACAAGTCTGAAGAAAAGGAAGAAAAGCTCAAAACGATGACTTAAGGGAGGGAGAGCAGCAGCCTGCTAGCGGGGGTTGGTGGGGCTGGTGGCCAAAGGTCTCTCTCTCTGTTTCCCCATGTTGTTCCCCACTGCAGAGGTCACTACCACAGTTAGAAAGAGAAACACAGAACTGATTCTCATGTATTATTCTGAATTCCCTGCAGGCGGGCCCTTGATGTGTTCTACTCTGGGATCTCCTTTGTTTTCTTCCACCCCTGGGCACCTTTGTTTTTAGTGCCCAGATTTTTAAAAGAGGATTGGAAGGGGGCTATCTCAACATTTAGTGTTTTACCATTATCCTGTGATTTTTTTCTCCAAATGAGAGCTCAAGGCAAAGAATAGTCATTTTAATGCCTCTGATTAAAGGACACTGCCACCCTTAGCACCCAGAAACCAGTGGTAAGTCCCCCCTCCCCAATCTGGGCTTTACAAAGCAAAATACAGGGTGGTGGGTGAAGGCACAGACTCAGGAGTGAGACGACCTAGGCTCCAGCCCCAGCTCTGCCACAGTCTTGCTGAGGAAATGGCTCCCTGCCTCACTGTCCATTT
The DNA here is from genome assembly GCA_963574575.1 of Galagoides demidoff. NCBI lineage: Eukaryota > Metazoa > Chordata > Mammalia > Primates > Galagidae > Galagoides > Galagoides demidoff. Next base: position 17,744 of record CAUYQV010110513.1, read on the forward strand.
GTTAGAGGGGATGGATATGGTCCTGCCTCATGTGACTGATGTCCCCAGCACAGTGCCTGCACACAGTAAACACCACTGCTGTTGGAATCTTGCAGACCACTCTTAGAGCTGCTGTGTGGGTATCTGCCATGGCCACCGTGGCAGGGCTCCCTAGAGAGTCATTTGTAATAACAGCCACTGCTGAATCCAGAGTTCCTGGGCCAAGCATTGTAATTTTATAAGATCTGAGGTTTATGGAAGGGAATGGTCCTGCAGAAAGCCTAGACTCCAAGAGCGTGGCAACATGCTAACTAGCACAGAGCTGAGATTCCCACCCGATGGAGAAATACCTGCTTTCCATGAGCTTTTGGTGGGCACAGGGCAGGTCCACGGATTCCTGCCCAGACAGGACGGTGTCCCTTTTACACAGGCCACTTCCCAGAGTACGAGGAGCACCTTCCCGTGGGAAGCCCAGGGTCTCTGTTCCCTTCAGCAGAACCTGAGGGAGGAGCCCTCGTATTTGTTCACCTTTGTCATCCCTCAAAGGACCTTAGCTTCCTGATGAGCCAGAAAGGGAGGAGTGTCCGCCAGGCGTCTCTCATCACACTGTGTCCTTTTCATGTGAGAAAATAAATCCCACATCAATAACCATTTGGCACCTGGTCCATCAGCACTGGAATTTGGTTATTGGAACTGACAGAACGGCTGCAGTAGCATCCTTGGGGAAGACAGCAGTGAGATTTGTGGCAGGTGCTGCAAGGAGCAGAGAGAGCCTGTGGGGAAGACCTGGAAGTGGATTTATTTGTAATTGTAACCTGTAGCTCAGTCACCAGGAGGAAGAGATGGTTCACAACCAGAATACAACGGGGTGGGGAAGGGAAGAGAACCATTCACACTTGAGCATCCTGGAGCCATTTTCCTTTCAATGTCATATTCTTCCTGATATTTTCCAGGATTTATCACCAGGGTGCTACAGACACTTGGGGTCAGGGGATGTCTTATCCTTGGACCCCGGGTGCCTAATGTGGCATCTCGTACCTACCCGTATTGGGAAAATCAAAAAAAATGCCTCCACACATTTCCTCACTCCCCCAGGGTTGCTGCCACCCTCTGTAAGACCCACTGCCGATTGATCCAGAACATTCTCATGGGGAGAGGTCTGTTTCTGGGACAGCCGGGGGCGGTGGCCCTAAATTGCCTGCCATTTTATTTGGTTTCCAAATGGGCCAAATTAGCAAAAGAAATGCTTCCTGTGTTCTCAGCTCTCATCATTTGACATTGCCTCAGCATGTATTTTTAAACTACATTTGCTAGGGAAGCAATGGGGATTCGGCTCTGGAAATAGAACCAAAGTCATCTCGTCTTCCTGCACCACTGGAGAACAGGGAGGGGAGAAGGTCCGGCTATTGTGACTTCTAGTCAGTGCAGGGGCCTGACCCATGAGAGATGAGACCTTACAACCCGTGCATTCCAGGGGCCCAGGTGAATTCCCCTTCTGGGAGGGGCACGGCTGAGGGTGGCCAAGGCCTCTGGAATAGCTTCTGGAACTGTTTGTACAAGTATCTTCCCAAATCTGTGACATCCTTTGAGAGGGGCTGGTATCCTGAAATCATCCGGAGTGGGATCATTTACACCACAGGAATGGGCAAATGCTGCAGATCTCCCCACACACACTAGAGGTACTTGACTAGCTTATCATTGCTTTAGGGGTCTCTGAAAGCCCCTATGGCTCCAGTCTGGCTGTAGGTACCACGTTATTACAAAAGGAGGTCATGCTATCTGCTCTGTCCTGTGCTCAGTCCCACCAATAAAACAAAGCCCAGTGCTGCCCTCTAAACCTGCCCCAGGATTGTGTTGTTGCTAAGCCAAACTCATGGAGAGATGCTTGTTATGACACCCAGGGAAGGGAAGGGGACTACATCTAGATTTTGCATCAGCATTCTTGTTTACTACCTCTACTACTACAAGTCCCATTCTTGTCTGATTTTAATAATTTTAGGGGATTTAGGGAGTTCCTTTCTATCGTCCTTCTGATCATATCTTTGATGACCTAATATTAAAAATAGTTTGCTTCTCCTAAGCCTAAGACTAGACAATGAAGAAAGGTGCCCAGAAATATTTTGGAAAACAGGAAAAATTGGAGAGTTTGCATGCAATGAAATATCTACCCCAAGTAAACTGCATTTGCATAATCTAGAGTTGCTGCTCCCTTCCATGCAGGGTCTAACAGTGTCCTGCCTCATGTGCTCTTCTCTGGCCCTCCCAGACTGTGATGGTCTTCCCCATCCACCTGCTAATGTTTAGTTGCCTTTTCTGAAGAGAAAGTAAAAGCTCAATTGCCGGGGGAAAATAGGTGCTAGAAGAAAGGAAACTAGAAACTGAAAGAGTCACCAGGACTCCAAAGAGCACAGCAGTGATTGAATAATATTCATTCATACATTAAAAAGATATAAACAGTGTCTAGTGAATGAAAAGCTATTCCAGGCAATGGACAGTCCATAGTGAGCAGTATTGTTAAGACCCAGGCAGGAAGCAAATAAGGAAAATGCCAGGTTGTGTAAGTCAGTTAAGCAGGTGGCAAATAATGTCCTACAAGCCACAGCTGGCCCACCACTTGATTTTGTAAATAAAGTTTTATTGGCACATAGCCATGCCCCTTCATTCACTCTTGTCTGTGACTGGGGTACATACATGGCAGACTTGAGTAGTTGTCACAGAGACCATCTGACCCTTCACAGAAAAATCTGCTGCCTCTGCAGTACGTGCCATGCACGGTATTAAAATAAGATGAAATGAGATAGAAGTGATTGCAGGGGGGCTCCTTTCAACTGGCTCATTAGGGAAGATGCTCTAATGTGACATGTGAAACAAGACCTAAAGGGCAAGGGGAAAGATCCAGCCCAATGCCAGAGAGAAGGAAGGCAGGAGGAATAGTCACTGCAAAGGGCCCCAGGCAATGAAGAGTTGGATGTGTTTAAACAAAAAAAGCGGGGGTAACTGGGCTGAGGCTACAGCCTGGGCCAAGGAGTCCAGGCAGAGGAGGACAGTGCATGTGACCCAAGAGGTAGCACGGCTTTATAAATTGGGGTGAGGATGTTGGTGCTGGGCCCAGTGTGTGAAACTTGTAGGTGAGAGGTCTGCCTTAGATTTCCAGAATTTTCCCTGCTGCTCAGACTTGGACTGTCAAGGTCAGGAGGAGCACAGAGACCTGATAGAAGATGACTTGGTGGCACCCAGGTGAGAGATGACGGCCCTGGGGCTGGGGTTGTCAGGCTGTGTTACTTGAGCAAGAATGCAAACTGAGCCTCATATTCCTATGTGAATATTTAAAGTATGTTATTAGAGCTACACCAGGTGAATACAGTATGTCCTCCAGATACACCTCTGGAAAGTTCTGGTGTGGAATGCTGTACTCCTTGGAGTTCTGTGCTGCTTCTACCTCCTCTTCTCAACCTGATGTCCCCCTATACTATGGAAGGTCTTATCCCTGGGATACTGCAGGCCTCCTGTATGTGATCCAGCCACACCCCAAAATCTAGAGGCACGTATGTTGGAGAACATTTCAAGACATGAGCCAAATTTAGGTAGCATAGAAGTCCCACCTCTCCACTCCCCAGGGGTGGTGGCTGGGGAGCAGCCACAGTCTCCTCTGGCCCAGCCAGTGAGGGCCTCACCAGCCCGGGTTTTCTGGCCAGTCTTGCAGCTTTTGTTATATCTGTGCAGTGGGGAAGGAAGGTGCTCCCTCCAAATAAACCAGCGCTCACACCACCTTGTAGCACCATCCTAGGGCCCTTCCTCTGACCACAGGCTGATGAGAGCTGCCTTACCAGGGACAGCCTCTGAGCCTCAGAAGTCATCCCTGCTCCGCCACCTGGTGGCCAGAAGTGAAAGTGCACCTTCCACCCAAGAGGGAGACCCTCCAGAAACTTCCATGTGGGATGGCTGTGTCACATGGTATGTGTTTGAATTCTCCAAGGCTCTGAGATGTCATCCTGCAGGATGAGGTGAGATTTCCTTAGAAAGGTCAGGACCAAAGGATATTTTGCTATTCTTTGTCTTTCGAGAAGATGGTAAAATCTGTCAGTCTCGATGAAACAGCAGTTCCCTGACTTCTCTTCCCCAAAACACAGTGAAGGATGAGTGGGTCTGTCTCAGCCATGGCCAGCAGCTTCTTGCAGAGCAGAAAAGAAGCACCAGGGAGGTGTGATTCCCTCCGTGGTGACCTTTTGCACCAGAGGGTGCCCCAACTGGGAAGTGTCTTGCCAATGGGATGCACTGTCACTCCAGCACTCAGCTATGGCTCTGCCTTCAGTGTGCACGTCCCTGTTCCTCCCTGTGACCCTGCTTCTGAGGCGCCCCCACCGCCCTGTCAGTGGCCAGCAATGGTAGGAAGAAGACCCAGTGGTGAGTTCTGGCTTTGCTCTGTGGCCTTGGGCAAGTACCTTGGCCTCTCTGAGCTGTAGTTTCCTGATGTGAGTGGGAGGAGGATGATGCTAACCGCAGAGGTTTCTTGGAGGTGTCTGTGAGGGCTGTGAGTGCAAGCACAGTGTGAGCTAGAAGCCTCCAGGCAGGTGGGAGCCACTGCTGCAGACAGGAAGTGCATCTATGTCAACCCCTCTCGGCTGCCTCTGCCCTCTCCCTCCATTTCTTGCGCTGGCCCAGGACACAGGTAAACAGTTTGCCAGTGGCTTCTGCCCAGCACTGTCTTTCATAGAATTCCCATGAGTGAACCAGGTTGTCAGGGACTTGAGGTCAGAAGAAGAAGCCAAAGTAAGGACAATTTCATGTCCTATTGATCATAGTCCATAGCCTTGGCTGCCAAATCTGGATGCCTCAGAATTTTACAAGATGGCTTTTTAATGTACTTGTTACCCTCCTCGGTTAGAATTCACAGGTAGAAACACCCCCACACAGATAATTCTGAAAGGTCAGTGGAAAGCCCTCAGTGAAATGTGACACAGACCTGGAAGGAACATGTGCACAGTACACTACACTCTGTGTCCTTGTGCTGCATGTGCTGGGACACGGGGCAGGAGGAGACCAGGGAACTCGCCAGGTCCCTGCTTCCCCCACAGGATCACTGATGCAATTTCTACAGATGCCCACAGGCCC